>JAJEJO010053958.1:35828-103557 GCA_020662805.1 Glaucomys volans
TTTGTATTTTATTTAGAGACAGGGTCTCACTGAGTTCCTTAGGGCCTCACTAAGGGCCTTGCTGAGGCTGCCTTTGAACTTGTGATCCTCCTGCCTCAGCCTCCCAACTGCTGGGATTACAGGTGTGCGCCACCATGCCTGGCAAGAAATTCTATTTGAATGTAAAAAATATCACAGTATACTATCTCGGGGGAAAATTCTCTAGTGAGAATTACATAAAGGAAAAATGAAATGAGGATATTGTATTCTTTTTAAAGTATAGCTTATTAAGCTCTTAAATCATCTTGGTGCTAACACTGTTGAAAGATTTCTTCCTAAATATCAGTGCTACTCAGGTTACCATAAAGATTTTGTAACATTGTTTGTATGCTAAATGATTTCAGTGTCAGTTTATAAGGTGTACAGGTAATGACTCTGACTTGACAATTCCTTCTAGGCTCCTCTCTCCTATGTGCTATACTTGGTTGTAACCATTATTTGAACCAGGGTGAGATTAAAATCACATTTAATATTCCATATTTTATTTTTCTCTTCTTACATCTAGGCAGAATCACTTGTTTTATTGTTTAGCTAAATTAAAAAAATACCAGTTTCCGGTGTTCCATTTTAATTGGGACAAAAAGAATTAAAAGATGACAGTAACTTAAACCTTTGAAGAAGTTTGTCGTATGTCTGTATTTTATTCCCGAAATGATTATTAACCTTATGGAATTTCTAAATTATAAGATATCATACACACATAGGTAAATGCACAAAACAGAAACACATGGTACAATAATTTATTACAAAGTAAAACATCTGTTTAGTCAACAGCCAGGTAAATAAATAGAGTATCATCAGCAACCCAAAAACCTCTCTTTTCCCTTTCTTGTCAGTCACCCAGAGCAATCAGAGTTGCATTTTGTGTTATTAACACAAATTAGTTGTACAAATTAATGGGTTTTACTGTGACATTTTCATGCATGCCTGGATACTGCCCTCTGGTCTGTCCTTTCTTCATCCTATCCTTTCTCCCTACTCCCTTGGGTTCCCTTCCCAGCTCGGAATAGGTACTTTTCTACTTGGTCATCTTTTTATAATTTAATATTATTTTTTTAGTTTCCACATATGAGAGAAAACATGCAATACTGGCCTTTCTGGTCTGGCTTATTTTCCTTCAGGGGATAGAATTTCATTCTTTTTATGCCTTAATACATACTTGACTGTGTATATGTACCATATTTTTTTTTAAATCCATTTGTCTATTGATGGCACCTAAACTGATTCCATGTCTTGGCTGTTGTGACTAATGCCTCAATAAACATGGGTATGCAGATGTCTTTTGTATGCTAACTTCATTTCCTTCAGATATATACCTAACTTCAGAGTAGGATAGTCGGATCATCTAGTGATTTTATTTTTAGTTTTTTTTACAATCATTATAATTTTCTAGTTTTTCTTCTTACCAATTAAACATATCCTAAATTGTAGTTTAATTTTTTTTGTTTTATGACCTTTACTTAAATGAAGAGATACCAGTATATATTCTTTTATGTTTTTTCATTCAATATTATGAGAGCCATTCAAGTTGTTAGTAGTTTTAGTTTGTTTTCAATATCAGTATATAAGTGTATGTTACAATTTTTTCTAAATGGCATAATATACAGTAGTTTTCTGTATAACATATTCTAAGGTATTTTTATGTAGCAAGTATATACTACTTTTTATTTTACTTTTATTTAATTTGAGGTTCTTTTCTTTTTTTGGCTATTATGGATAATGATACTTATAAACTTTCTTGTACATATCTCTTAGTGCACACATGTAGCAATTTCAGTTGTATATATGTCTACAATGGCATTGTTTGGTCATAGAGTATAAATATCCTCAGCTTTAGGAGAAACTGCCAAATGGTTATTCACATTGATTATGTCAATTTACGTTCCCAGCAGCAGAGTATAATTGTTTACATTGCTTCTTGTCAGTGTTTGCTTTTGGCAATATTTTTAGTTGTAACTATACTGGTGTGTACTAATATCTCATTGGGGTTTAAACTCGTTTTCCTCATGACTAATGAGGTTGTTGGCCTCATCTTAAGTACCTGTTTAACGCATAAGCCAATTTATATTGAGGTTTGTCTATCCTTTTCGTACTGATTTATAGGAGTTCCTCATATGTTCTGGATATGAGCTCTTGCCAGTTATGTCTTCTCCCACTCCATGGGTTACCTTTGTACTCTCTTAGTCTTTTTTTTTTTTTTTTTAATATTTTTAGTTGCAGATGGACATAGTACCTTTATTTGGTTTATTTAGTTGTATGGGGTGCTGGGGATTGCACTCAGTGACTCACACATGCTAGGCAAATACTGTACCTCTGAGCCACAACCTCAGCCCTCTCTTAGTCTTTTGACAAACGGAAATTTTGACTTTTAGTATAGCTGAATACTTTTATAGTTGATATGTTCTGCATTCCATGTAAGTAGTATTTTCCCATCCTAATTTTGTAAAAAACTTACAAGTTACTGTAGCTTTATTTGTTTGCCCTTGGCACTTACTTTAGATCTACAACCCCCATAGAACTAATTTTTGTGATATATTTGGTTGTATGAAGGCTTATAATTTTTCCATGTCAATATTGAATTGTCTTAAACTTTAGAGAAAAGACCATACTGTTCCCACTGCTGTGCAGGGCCACCTTGTTGTAAATCAAGTGTCTGTAAAAAATGGGTATCTCTTCTATTCTGTTTCACTGATCTATTTTTCTGTCATTGTGCCAATATTATATTCTTACTACCCCACAGAGAAAATCTTGAGTTTTTTCTTAAAGATTATCTTTTTTGGTTACTCTTAGTCCTTGGTGTTTTCATATAAATATTTTTATTCATCTTGTTATTTGATTTCTAACTTAATTGCATTGTAAATGTTCTGTATCTCTTGAAAAGTGCATATCTCCAAGAAAGAAAATTTTTTCCATTTAAAAGATGTTCTGTATGTTGGTAGAAAAATAAGAGGAAACTCAGATTACAAAATACAGAATTGTCTATAGGTCAAAGAGAAAACGCCAAAAATTTACTAGACTATCTTAATAGCAAGATTTCTGACTGATCCATGGCACAATAGTTCACATAGTTAGAACTCTATAAATGTGTGCTGATTTTTTTAAGCTATCAAAGGCATGTAATTTAGTATTACTTGAGATAAAACATGTTTTCCTTTGACTCGAGTGTACCATCTGTTGGTTAATAACACCAAGGAGAGGATGTTGTAAAACATTAGAAACGCTTGCTTTCAGGATCTGCCAGAGCATCTTTTGGAGATCGAAAGGTGGAACTTTCCGGTTCAGCTCAGCATGGGCCCAGCTATGATGTGTACAACCCATTCTACATGTATCAGCACTTTTCACCTGATTTGAGTCGGCGCTTTCCTCCTCATTCAGAAATGACACGACTGTATGGATCAGGTATGAAAAGTGCTTTTGTGCTTTTCCTCTGTGTATCTCTTTAACAAATTTGCAATCAAATTAAATCTAAGACCTGGAAGATATGATTCTTATTATTAAAAATAATTTTTAAATAAGAGAAAAGCAGGCTTCAAAGTGTTGTGGTAATTAGCATGACTTCTCTTTAGTTTTAAAATTAATTTAAAAACTGAAAGGTTAATGCATTATGTCTTGGTTGTTACAAATTTCATTTAATTTTTCCTTTTTGAAAGTTATTTTTAGATCATTTTTATTCATTTATATACCATCTATCCAATAAACTCTACAACACATATTTACAAGCTTTTTCTTTCGTGTTCTAGTCAGTTAAAGTGATGAGTTAAAAAACTTATGTGATTAAAAATATAAACAAAGAATAGAAAATGCTTAAGTAACTATGACACTTTTTTAGTTTCACATTTGAAACTATTCCAATTATAGACTTACCTGTGTGTCTCTAATTCACAAAAGTCCCACTGTTTTTTAGGATAATTAGTATCTAGCTATCTCTGCCACTGGATTCAGGGTGGGGGGTACTGAAAATAAAAAAGAGATATATACTGAAGGGCCTGCTTTGTGCTCCCCACTGTGCTAGAATAAAAGTTTCGTTTACCGAGTTCCTTTTCTCCAGACCCTTACGGGTTAGGAAAAACACTAGAAAGGAGCACGTAAGATTCAGAATTCATTTTTTTTAATGTGCTAAGAGCTCATTAAATAGTTGAAATACATATAGCATAGAACTTATATCCTCTTAGATATTCTTCTCAGATAAAGGATTGAGGAATGTGAGCAAAACTCCATTTTGATATGGGTATGAAAATGTGTTGTTTGGATTTCTTTTGATTTCTGTTTCAAACAAAAGTAAAATAATGAAAAATGTTTTAGATCTTATCAGAAGGCTTTATTTTTTATATAGCTTTGCACATAATATTTATTATCTATTCCTATAGAGATTTAGTTTATGGTAATTAGGTGGAATTCCAGTGTTTCATTTTCTTTTCTATAAAAATAAGTACTTCTAAGCCAGGTGTGGTGCTGAATGCCTATAATCCCAGCGGCTTGGGAGGCTAAGGCAGGAGGATCAAGAGTTCAAAACCAGCCTCAGAAAAAGCAAGGTGCTAAGCAACTCAGTGAGACCCTGTCTCTAAATAAAATGCAAAATAGCGCTGGGTATGTGGCTCAGTGGTCAAGTGCCACTGAGTTCAATTTCCAGTAACCCCCCCAAAAGAAAAAAAAAAAGAAAAAAAAATCAGTACTTCTTTCTTTTCTCTGTGTAGTTTGTGATCTAAGGACCACTAAATTTCCTGGTTCCCCCAGCCTGAGCAAATCTATGTTTGATCTCACAAGTTCATCTCAGAGATTCATCCAGGTAAAGTAGTTACATAAATTTTATTACATATGATAATTTTTTCACAAAAAAATTCTGAAATGTGTAAATTACATTAGAAATAATGTGCTTTTTGTGGGTATATCTGTTCTAATATTTGGACAATAAATACGTTTCTTATATGCATTATTTTCAGAAGTTCTCAGTTGACTAATGAAAGGCAATATTTTTCTTTTGTTTGTTTTTTTGTGAATTTTCTCTCTCAGTTGGCGTGCACTTAAGGAATCTTGAGGCAGTTAGAATTTTAAATGGCATAGTTAAAGTACTTATCAACTTTCCATATTGAAAATTATTATTAAAAATTGGCATTCCTATCAAGGTGTAGAACTTTATTCACTGATGCTAAAGCAATATCCTACTTTTGAGTTATTTTGTTTTTGTATTTTGTGGTACTGAGAATTGAACCCAGAACCTTATGCATGGTAGGCAAGCACTCTACCACTTAGCCCTTTTTAAAATTTTATTTTCTGGCAGATTCTTGCTAGATTGTCTAGGTCAGCCTCAAACTTGCAGTCCTCTTGCCTCAGCCTCCTGAGTAGCTGGGATTACAAGTATGCACAACTCTAGCCAAAGAGAATTTTTTTGATAATTTAAAAAAGTTTTAATTTTTAATGCAAATAGACGATGACTATTTAAAATTAGGAAATAGAGATAAGCAAAGTAAAACAACAAATCATCTGCATTCCTAAAAATGAAAGTAAAATCTGTGCACATGTTTTTATATATACTTGTGGTCTTCTTTGCATTAATTATATATACTTATGGTTTATACAATAGACATGTATTCTAAATCATCATTAATAATTCTGCCAAGTTAATTTCTTACATCCTTAATTCTTTATAGCAACAATTCTTGACCGTGCATCAGAATTATTTAGAGAGCTTGTTAGAATACAGATTGCTATCCCTTGCCACCCAGAATTTTTGGAGTCTGAGTTTTTATTTCTACCAGAGGGACCATGTTTTAATAATGCTGTTTTTCAAGTTAGGTAATTGGGCATTTCCGAACATATTCTGATTGTCATTAATGTTTTTGTATGTAATTTAAGATAATCTCCTTCTCTTTATTATAAAATCAAACCAAAATTAGCAGAGACTTTTCAATATATTAGTTAGTAAGATGTTTAAGTTTTTCCTGATAACACACACAGAAAACTTATTTTTCTCTTTAACTATCTAAAAGTGGGAAATTCTGACTAGTAACACTGTCAAAATGATTAGTGTGCAGTTTGATACTAGGGTAGATACTGGGGCATAAATATCAGAATCCTTAAAGTTTGATGTGCAATTTCTGACTAAAAATTTTATTTGTAGAGACATGATTCATTGTCTAGTGTACCCAGTAGTACATCTTCAAGAAAAAATTCTCAGGGGAGTAACAGAAGCCTGGGTAAGAAATATAAGATTTTATTTTTATACTCATTAGTAATTTGAAAGTGAGCATGGTCAGTTAAAAAAATAGTTCTACTTGATTATATCTATGTTGACAGTATTATCTGTATATAGACACTCAGATCGGATGGTCCATTTCTCAGTGTTCAGGCATGAATGAATCAGTTTTTAAAAAGTGAAGCTGTTAAACATTTTTGTATGTTGTTTTAAAGTAGATGAATGAAGAAAGTTCCAGGAGCATACAGTACTGAAGCCATATAAACATTATTTGGGAAGGTTTTTCAAAGCTTTAACTTAAAAGCCTCACACTGCAATTTAGTTAAAATTTTAAACTGTACAGTTTTTGTAGCTTATGTCACCTCTCGTAATTTAATAAAACAGAACTATGATTTTGCCTTACTAAATTGGAAACTTAGGCATTTTTCAATTGTGCTCTTAAAATTGAATTTATCAGATTACATGGAATTTTAAACGTCTTTGTCTTTTTTACAATTCAGATACAATTACTCTCTCAGGAGATGAAAGAGATTTTGGCAGATTGAATGTGAAATTGTTTTATAATTCTTCAGTGGAACAGATCTGGATCACAGTTTTGCAGGTAAATTAGTATAGTTAGTACCAACTTTTATTACAAAATTACATATTTAGACACTTACCTGCTGTTACCCTCTTCTGGAGAAAGGGCTAATAGTTGGTCTTTGGAATTTAGGGTTTTATAGTGTTTTGCAGGAAATAGTGTTTTATAACGCATTTAAGAAGCAGGCATGGTGGTGTATACCTGTGCCCCATCCAGTGACTTGGGAGGCTGAAACAGGAGGATCACAAGTTTGAGGCCCCTCTCAAAAAACAAAAGGGGTTGGGGATGAAGCTCAGTGGTAGAGTGCCCAGGGATCAGTTCCCAGTACCAAAAAAAAGAAAAAAGTATTTAAGAAAATACACATGTAGTGTGATGAGTGTATATGTATGTTTTTTATGAATTTATTTATTTTTTATGTGGTGCTAAGGATCGAACCCAGTGCCTCAGATGTATTAGGCAAGCACTCTACCACTGAGCCACAACCCCAGCCCAATATGTATGTTTATAACTTCAAGAAAAAAATTAATATATCTATATTTAATATCAAAAATTTTTATGTGAATGAAACATGAAGTCTCCGTATATACTAAACTTTATTTTGAAATCTTTAAAGTCACTAACTCAATATACAAAATATTTATATTTAAAATTTTTATCCAAAGCCATTAACTCAACAAATATATCAAATATTTGTATTGTCTGAGTCCTTTGTAAAATTCTAACTATACTTTTAATTTTTTAGTGCAGAGATTTAAGTTGGCCTTCTAGTTATGGTGATATTCCCACTATTTCTGTAAAGGGAATACTAACATTGCCCAAACCAGTGCATTTCAAGTCATCAGCGAAGGAAGCTTCTAATGTAAGTGACTGTTTATGTTTTAATTTCTTTTCAGGTTTTCTAATATTTGTCACTTTTATCCATGTAAAGAATAAGAAAGTGTTTTACTTTGGGGAAACCAAAAATTATGTATTGTTGCTTTTTAAAGATAATTTTAAGTCTCAAAATGTTTTGATATTTTATTGTCTAATATTAAGATACATTTAAAAAGAAAATTTGATCACTAAAATATATGGAGGATAAACTAAGAAATCTATTTGAAAGAAAAATAAATGTGTATTTTCATCTTTTCTTGTGCCTAACATTGGCTTTGAAAAATAATTGCACAATTGCAGTTAATCACTTTTAAATAGTTCCAGTTACTATAACTGGAGGACTTTATGATCCTGGCTTTCATAACTTCGTATTTTCACATTAATACATGTTCATTATTATCTTTTGATGTGGTTGAAAACTTAGGGTTTCATATACAAATGAAAAGGTATCTTCTAAAAGAACATATCATTTAAAAATAAGAATTCAAATGACTACCAAATAAAACATTACTCTTGCTATCAATTATAGAAATACAGATTTAAATTACATATTGATCTTTCTCTTTTTTTCTTCTTAAAATAAGGAAATATTTTACAAGTATGCTAGAACATACAACTTTCTGGAAGTGATTTTGACCATACACATTAAAACCTTATATATTTCTACTTTTTTAACATAGTAATTCTACTTGGAATCTACTCCTTGGAAATAATGTGAAATCCAAAGAAAACTATGTAAAATATTCTTGGTGGTTTTTTCATAGTGAGAAAGTTAAAAGCAGTTTCAAAGTCACATAGAGGAGTGATCGAAAAACCTGATGGTATACCCATTTAATTAATTTCTTAAGGCTGCTGTAAAGAAAAAGTACCACAAACTGGATGGCTTTAAAATAATAGAGACTTGGGACTAGGGATAGAGCTCAGTGACAGAGAGCTTGTATAGCACATGTAAGGCCCTGAGTTCAATCCCAGCATCAAAAAAAAAAAAAAAAAATTGAAATCCAAAATTAAGGCTCAGCAATGTTGGTTCCTTTTCTGAGGGAGAATCTGTTCTACTCCTTTCTCCCAGATTCTGTGGTGGCCAGCAACCTTTGGCTTTCCTTATTTCTTGATTTGGGTGATGCATAACTCTGACCTTTGCCTCCATCTTCATATGGTATTCTCCCTGTTTCTGTGTTTTCACATGGCCACCTACTTACAAAGATACCACTCATACTGGATTGGGGTCCACCCTATGCCTATATTACCTTATTTTAACTTTACTAATCACATCTGCAATAACCCCATTTGCAAATGATGTCACTTTCTGAGGTACTGGGGGTTAGAGCTTTGGATATGACACAATTCAACCCATAACACTATGTGATAGAATACTAGGCAGCTATGAAAAATAATGTATAGGAAGAGTTTTTAAGGATAGGGCTAAATTAGTGAAAAAGGCGGTGATCAAAAATTGGTGTGTCTAATGTGTATATCAGGATCTCACTTTATGAAAATATTGCATCATAGAAAACCTAGATGGAAAAATATCTTAGCTCTGGCTATAATTCTACCACTCAAGGAAGAATACTTTCTGAATTAAGCAATTTTACTTCTTTAAAAATAAACTAAATTAACTTAGGGGGAAAATGTTTGCATATTGGAACCTACATATGGGATCTTTCATTTTTAACATTTATTTTTATATCGCAAATTTTGGGGAGATCCCTATTGTGGCAAAATATGGAAAATGTGAAGTAAACTTCACACTTGCTTAATTGGTAAGCTTGTTTAACATTTTATGTGTGATGTATCATCAGTGTGGTCCTGTGGCTCGAAAGTCTTAAAGAAAAAGTTCAGTAGTGGGAAGATTCTAGAAACATGATTCTGACTGTGCAGATGTAAGTGATTATAGTCAGGGTGAAAATTTGGCCACAGTATCAAAAATAATGTGCTTTAGTTACCCAGAAAGCTTGCCTTTTCCAAAAAGATGCACTAAAGATGGAAAGAAGGAAGTATATAGAAAAGAACTGTCTAGTGTTTAGTCTCCTTTAAAGAGATAATTTAAATCTCTCCATGTGACAATTGAAGATTCTGGGCACTGGACATGCTCACATGTGAGATTGTTGAACTGCTCTAACTGCTGAAGAACTGTGGTGAATAACAGGAAAGATGTCCTAGATCCAAGGATGAAAAAGGTTTAATTTTTAAAAAGGGAAAAATCTATATTCTGGTGAGCTCACTGTTGATATTGAATTCCTGGGTAGTTAAAAAGATGATTTGTGAAGTCGAAAAAGGTAGTATCCAGAATAAACTCTGGAAAAACAAGTTATGGCTCTTCTCATTTTCATTTACATTAAAAAAATTTTTAATTATGTTGTTATATTGTGTCATATACTAATGTATAACAGCAAATCCCATCAGTATGTACAACTATAATGTGCCAATAAAAAAGTGGGAAAAATATTTTTTACTGTTGTAAAAAAATTCAGTATACCTTTTCTAGATATAAGATAAGATATTTTGTAATAGTATATCAAACGTTTTTCCTCTCTTTATATATTTTTCTTGTTTTTTAAGGTTATTGAATTTTTGGAAACTTTTGTATTTGCTATTAAACTACAACATTTACAAACTGTAAGACTTGTATTTAAGATTCAAACCCAAACTCCCAGGAAGAAAACCATTGGAGAATGCTCTGTGTCACTCAGAACTCTCAGCACACAGGAAATGGATTACTCTTTGGATATAATACCACCTTCAAAATTTTCTGTAAGTGATAATAGTATGCAGTGTTAAAAGTATTTTGTACTCTTAGAATAGCTTAATGGGTAGGATTTTGTTTGTGGAGGATAACTTGAATACTTCAGAATATTAATTATGGAATCAGGAAAAGTCTCAAAGAAGTAATATTATTTCAGAAATAATTGATATAAGGTCAGCATAACTTTCTCTATTTTAAAATAACTTTGGGTTACCTTCTGCTAGCACATTATTTATTAATATTCCATCAAGTACAATAACCCTGAACTATGAATAACTTTAATACATTTAAAAAATTTTTTTCTAGTAGCTGATGACTTGGGAGAAACAACAAAGAATCACAAGGTCAGAGTCCAGACTCAATCTGAGATTGCCCTGAAATAGATTAGGGAAGTTGGTTTGCCCATAAGTAAGCTATCGGTTACAATGGAATTGGGTGTTGAGTTTTTGGTGCTTGGAATGGAACCAGGACCTCAGGCATGGTGAGCGTGTGCTGTACCACTGAGCTTCATCCCTAGCCCAGAATGGAAGTTTTACAACTGATTTTTTTTTTTTTTAAAGCTTGCTTACCTATAGTGCTTGATTGATTTCTGAGACCAATGTTTACTTATGTCAACTGGTCAGTTGAACATTGTCTTTATTTAGAGATTCCTAATAATTTAATTATATAGTTTCTCTGTCAGGATAACATTTATAGAGATCAATCCTAAGTTTTATAAGGTCAAATCTATATGTAATTTTTAACTTTATATAAGATTTTTATTTTCCCTACTTCCAAAAATATTTAAGATGATTTGAAGTGCTTCTTAACCCTTTTTATACATTATAATCATCTGGGAAATTTAAATCAATAAAATTTCTTGGGGGTTGGAACAGAAGAATTTGTGGTTTTCAAAAGTTCTCCAAGTGATTCTAATGTGTAACCTTGCAAATCACCAAATTGTAGGGGAATTAGAAATTAAAACATAAGAAACAAAAGATTACTGTAATTGATAAGAAGAATTGAAATTTCTTGATATCTTTTCGCTGTTAGTTTCAATCCCCCGTGTTTTCTTTATGGCATTTATCTCATCATATCTTTATTTAAGTTACTTAATTTTAAATAAAACAAAACTAGTTTCAAGTTTCTATCTGTTTTCTTCATATTTTACTGTGCTATTAACTAAGGTTCTACCATATTGTTGGTACTGAATATTTGTATGTTGGCAGTTGTGAAAGAATAAATGAACAAAAGCATACCAAATGAGATTATTGTTCTTTTCTGTTAAAATATAACAACTGTGAGTTTGTCACTGGCACCGTTGGCACTAGCTTAGTAGACAGTAATCTGAAACTATATTTTACAGAAGACACAAATACACTAGTCAAATGGGTAAATCATATATTAAAACTCTAAAAACAATGCATCAGAAGAGAACTCAGTGAAGGTATTTTCTGGGAAAATGAGATATTATGTGCTTTGGAGAATTTGAATGAATGATTATGACTGGATTTGTACTAAATTATATTTCATATGTTAGAAGTCTGCTGGATGCCAGGCACTAGGATACAAAGATTGAGATACAGAGATTGAAGTAAGAGCATTTGGGTTATTCAGAACCAATGCATTTATGTTACTTAGTGCTAATGTTTCATATTATTGGCTAAAACAAGAATACTCTGCTTCATTTCCTGTCCTGAAGAGGAAAAGGGATATTCTAATTGTGCCATTGAAAAAGCCAGACTTGTGTACCTACCATCCACATCGATAACTGTTGCGCCATGAATAGCACAGCTTTTTGTAAAGCTAATATTTTTCTAAGGAGAGTTCCTGACCTGGGCCAATAGTCATATGCTAACTTGAGATCTCAAATTTCAGTATTGAATAAGATAGAAGAGACAAAGTTTGCCTGAAAAAGTAGTTGACCTTTATAGAGATTTACCTTATGACTAACTTACCTTATGGTTGCTAAGTGATCGAGTGCTCATACCACACTTCTGAGCCTGTGCTCTCCTTATTCCTAATGTGGAAATCAGTGAAGCCACTTGCATATCCAGTAAGTAGTCAAGGAGTCCAGATTTGATTCCAGAGCCAACTCTCTGAGCTCTACCATGTACGTCCCTTTCAAAGATATTTTCAAACATCACCAGATTATGATTCTTCCTGATTATGGTTGGCATTTCATTTTTTAACAGTTCCAGGAAGGCTAATAAAGTTTTCTTTAAAAATTGATACATTATTCAGGAGCAGAGATCATACCTTACATCTTCTACAGTTTTGTGCTCATTAAATATAGTCAATACATACCAGCTAATTGATTTGAATTTTAACTTTTTGGTTATTATTAGATGGAAAGCTACTTTGAATATTTTTTCATGACCTGAATTAATGTCCTGGAACATGGATTATCTGTGAGATAACCTTGTCAAGTAGGAAATAGCAAACCCATTGCCAGATGCTGCTATTTATGAGAATGAACTCTACAGCTGTGTAACAATAAGAGAAGTTTTTCCACCTTTAGCTATTTTCATAAGTGTGATTTAATTATGGGTACAAAATCATAATGAAAAAAGAATTAATGAAAAATTTTTAATCATGGTTATCTTTGTGTTTTGTAAACAATAAGCAACTATAGTTTTTTTGATGTATTAATTTACATGCCAAGGGCAGAAACAACTTTTTTTAATCAACAAAGACTTTATTTTACATATGGCTATCAAATTAGTTCATGCAAAAAAGTTAATCTGTTCTCACTTAAACATCAAAAGCAATAAATTCACTTGTTTATTAAAAGCATTTGTAGTGGCACACACCTGTAATCCCAGCGACTCTGGAGGCTGAGGCAGGAGGATTGCAAGTTCAAAGCCAGCTTCAGCAACTTAGCTAGGCTCTAAGCCACTCAGTGAGACCCTGTCTCTAAATAAAATACAAAATAGGGCTGGGGATGTGGCTCAGTGGTGGAGAGCCCCTAGGTTCAATCCCCAGTTCCAAAAAAAAAAACCAAAAAATAATAATAATAAATAAAAGCATTTGTTGCCAAAATGAACAGTTTTATTCTCATTTTAGACTTTTTTGAGAGGAAATTAACCTTAAGTTTATACTTTTTAAACAATTCACTTTTCATTTTCTGTTTCTTGATTGCTCGTGGCATGACAGTTTTAAAACAGAGAATTGTGTTTTAAGAAAAGACCCGAACTTGAGGTGATGGCACGTACATAGAAAGGTTTTTTGTTTTTCTCCCCCTCAGTGAGCCAATAATTAAAGAATACTGGGCAATGCCAAATATGTAACCTTTTTGTAAAGTGCCATTCAGCTGTTCTGTAGTGTTATTGAAATCGGTTCTGGCAAATCTGTAAATAATGTATTCTTATTCCCATTCTGTTGTTTTCAGTGCATGAGCAGTGATCTTTTTGTGTATGGACAGCTTTATGTTTCTCTTTTACTTTTTACTCCAAGTACCTTGGAATTCATATAAGTAGGCTGACTTGTGTTGTATTTCATAGAAAAAGCACCTACTTTTTTTTTTTTTTTTTGCTGTTGGTAAGCAGTACTGATGAGCATAGTTTAATCCCTCCCCCTGCTCCACTGCCTTTCCTCTTCATCTTACAGTTTGCCTCAGGTTTTTTTTGTGTTGTTTTTTTCACCTTTTCCTTATTATTTACTGCCTCATCACTTTAATAGCTTCCTTTGGCTTGTTTTCATTCAGGATAGCAATGGAACTCTGGATCCATAAATCTGTTTATTACAGTAACCCTTTGTCTTCTAATTTTTATAGCAACTACTCTGAATTCTAAAATTAGGAAAAATAATAGTTCTTCTATATAACTTTATCATATTTAATATGTTCTCAATAACTCAATTGACTACATTTAATTATTTTAAAAGTGCATTTCTTCCTATTGGTTTATTTCACTGGCAGCTTTTCTGTTCATATTGCTTAAGAATTTAATTTGTTTTTAAGTTGAATTGTCTTTTGGTATCACTGATATTGAAATCCAATATGTAGGTATAACATATTTTCAAAATTCATGGAAGTGAATGCCTTATATTTACAGAATCTATGACATTTATCTTACCCTTCTAACTTATTGCTTTGTCAATAGAAAGCAGTGCTTTCAAATTTTCTAAGCATAACTATTTTTGAATTTTTGAAGTATTTCCAAACTTTATTATTAAATACTGAATGACAGTTTTTGATATGCAGGTTTGCCATGCAGAACTTGAACTGGGGACTTGTTTTCAAGCAGTAAATAGCAGGATTCAGCTTCAAATTCTTGAGGCACAGTACCTTCCAAGCTCATCAACTCCTCTGACTTTAAGTAAGTGTATCAGTGTTGAAAATACATCAATTGCAGAGAGGTTACAATTCAGTAAGAATGAGGAGACCAGTAGAGTAATGTCTGTGTCCTTTGCTGGATGCACAACCAGGGCTTATGATTGATTCTTTGGTTGAGTAGGCCTAGTTATTTGGTCACACCTAGGGCTGGAGGTTTGAGGTCAGCCCTATCTCACAGGCTAAATGGAAGGTAGGATTGTTCCTTTTTACTACCAAAGAAAGGAACTATCTGGGAGCAGGCAAAGCAATGGATGCCCACTGTAACTAGAAAGGCTAAAAATAGATGAAATTGAACTTTAACTCAAGAAGATACAAAAACAAATTCAAGGAAAGAAGTAAGGTATTAAAGCGAAGGTTGAAGTTATAAAATGTGGAGACAACAACAGATAACACAATCAATAAAACCAAATGTTTGAAAGGACCATTAAAATAGGCCAATCTGTAGCAGGTTGGATAAAGCAAAAAAATAGAGAAAACATGATTGATATTTGGAACAAAGAAAAGAATATAATTCCAAACTGAGAAGAGATTTGGTTGTATATCAGACAATACCATGTGTAACAATACTAATTCATTTGTACATCTATATGAAATAAATGACTTTCTAAGAAATTTACTCAAGAGGAAGAAATCTAAAAAGAAGAATAGCTGAGAACTTTCTCTAATAAAAAATACTAAGCCAAGATAATTTTACTGACAGATTTTACCAAACTTTCAGGGAATATCTGATTCCTTTTTTATGTAGGCTATTCTAAAGCAAGAAGAAAAGATGGAAAAATAATTTTGTTAGCATATTCTTGACATCAAAATAAATTAGAGGGCTGGGGTGTGGCTCAGTGTTAGAGCGCTCGCCTAGAACATGTGAGGCACTGGGTTGGATCCTCAGCACCACATAAAAATAAAAATAAAGGTATTGTGTCTACCTACAACTAAAAATATATATATTAAAAACAGATTAGATGGCACATGCATACAAGTAACTCTACAGTAACATCACATGTAGATAGAAAAATCCTAAAATAAAAGTAAGCAAATAGAGGGGAGAGAAGAATAGAAGTTCATTGGATTAGACAAAGGGGAGTGAAAGGGAGGGAGGGGGATAGGAATAGGAAAGACAGTAGAATGAATCAGACAGAACTTTCTGTGTTCATAGAATACATAGTGAATACTTGACTAATGTAACTCCACATCCATATAACCACAGAATAGGATCCTAATTCGAATAAGTTGTACTCCATATATGTATAACATGTCAAAATATACCGTACTGTCATGTAGATCTAAAAAAGAACAAATTAAAAAAAAGTAAGCAAATAAAGTCCATCTTGGAATAGTGAGTCACCAGGAATATGTGTGTTAATTCTAGGAAACAAGGACAGCAGTGGAAGTCTGTAGATAGAATATATTACATTAACGGGTGACCTCCCCAGATCAAAACTGCTAATCAGCATTACTACTGATCTTCATTTTATAAATTGAATGCTCACTGTCTTGGTCCTCACTCTGAGACTCCCTCTTTCCTGGGAGTTCTCTCATCCCTTTCTTGCTACCTACAGTCCCAGCTCTATCATCTGACTTAACATTGTCACATAGCACATTCTGCTAGCAGCCATAAGCATCCTGTGCCATTCAGATTAGGGCATATGCTGAAGTGAAAAGCTGTATTAAACCTGAATTTTAGTGCAGTTCCCATCTTTTAGGAGTTGACTTTCCTTCAATATTTTTCCTGATTTTAATCAATCTTTATTTTTAATATTTCCCCAAAATTTATAATTGTAATCTATGGGAAAGTTAGTTCATATGAACTATTTTACCATTGTTGGAAGCTCTACATCTCAAACTTATTTAAAGAATGAATTGTTTTCTAGTGGGCATATACTTCTGGAGTCTCAAGCAAAAAATTTACCTATATAAAATTGTGAAGTAAATACCTCATCTGTCCAAAGAGTTGGCACCTCTCTCTTGTGTAGTCCTTTTTAGCGTGTACTCCTTTGCTGCCCTTGTTATTTATGCCTACGATTCTAATTGCTAATGTCATTCAGACTGAAGGAAGATTAAATTCATTTCAAGTTATAGAAGTTACTTGTAAATGCAGTAATGCCTAGAGATGTTTTCTGTTATCAAACAGTAAGTAGCTCATTAAACCTTTTAATATAGCTTATTTATGTATTTACATTAAACATAACATTTTTTATTTTTCCCATAGCTTTATTGAGGTAAAATTGAAGTGCAATAAAATGCACGTATTTGAAGTATGCAGTTTGATCAGTTTTGACATGTATATAACAAGTACAATCAATATAAAAAGAATTTCCATTCCTTTTTAAAAAGTTTTTTTTAGTTGTCAATGGATCTTTTATTTTATTTATATATTTATTTATTTACATGTGGTGCTGAGGATTGAACCCATGGCTTCACGTGCTGGGCAAGTGCTTTTTTACTGAGCCACAACTCCAGCCCCTCCATCACTTTTGTTAAAATTTGAAATCGTGCAGACTGTGTTTCCTGCATGATTTATTACATTAGAAATCAGTCACCTTAAGATATATAGAACTCCATCCCCTACACGTCAACTCTTTCAAAATTAAATGGCACACTTTGAAATATCTCAGAGGTCAAGGAAGAAAGCACAAGAAAAGTAAATAAAAAGTGCTTTGAATTAAGTGATATTAAAAGCTTAAAATATCAGGATCTCTGGGATGAAACAGTACTCAGATGAACATTTATAACCAAGTACTTGTGTCAAAAAGAAACTAGAATAACAATCAGATTATTTTCAAATTATGTAGTAGGAAGGAAAAAATAAGAATAGGAGCAGAAATATATGAAATAGACAAGAAATAATACAGCTAAAATTTGATAAAAAATAAACAAGTCTTATTAAGATAAAAGCAAGAACACAAAAATGAATATCAATGAAAAGAGAGCTATCAAAATAACCCTACAGATGCTAAAAATATATTAAGGAAATATTTAATTGTTTGCCAACATATGTGATAGCTTCTATAACATGGTCTATAGTAGGGAAGGATCCATATGCTGCTGAGAAGAAAGTGTATTCAGTCATTGATGGATGAAATAGTCTACATATGTCTGTTTAGTCTAAATTATCAATTATATATTTTACTTCTATAGCTTCTTTATTTAGTTCTTGTTTGAAGGATCTATCTAGTGGTGACAGAGGCATGTTAAAGTCACCCAGTATTATTGTAGTCAAAATAGCATATTAATATATATCTTTGTGTGGTATTTTAAATAAAATTTTATAAATTAGAATTTGTTCCATAGGTTTTTCTGTGAAGGTGGGAATGTTTAGCTCAGGAGAGTTGATTTATAAGAAGAAAACACGCTTACTGAAGGCCTCCAATGGAAGAGTGAAGTGGGGAGAGACTATGATTTTTCCACTTATACAGAATGAAAAGGAAATTGTTTTTCTCATTAAACTTTATAGTCGAAGCTCTGTAAGAAGAAAACACTTTGTGGGCCAGGTTAGTAGAGGGGATTTTATCTTGAATTTCTTCCTTGTATTTTCCTATGCATTTAGACAGTGGTTAACAAAGGGAATAGAGGATAAAATTGAAGTTGAGTAGTGTCAAATTTCTTAGCATAAGTTAATCTTCAGTGTTGACACAAAGATCAAATTTCGTCAGACTCTTTTCTTTAATATAAGTAGTTGGAATTTCTAAGAAATCAAGTTTATCTGTAAGCCTTTTTCTCAGATTTTCAACTTTAAAAACTAAAATATTTAGTTTTTAAATGTATTACTGACTCATTCCTTGTGGAAGAAGATACTAATTATTTAAATTAAATTTGCAAAGACTTCAGATATCAAATTTACTTCATTATGTTTCACCTTCAGTTTAATATTTAATGTGAGCACTTTTTATATTCTACTAATTTAATTATATTAGATTTGAATTCCTAAAAAACAATTTTAACAATGGTAGAAATATTTAGATGGTCAGTACCACTGTCTGGATTGTATATTTAAAAAATCTTAGTACTGTATATAAGACAATAGACTACTGGCTTACTTGCCAACCCTATAGCAACTTGTTTCCGTTTATATTTTTTTTCTTTATTTTGAGTATTTGTTTCCCTTAATTTTAGATTTTTTTTTTTTTTTTTTTTGCAGTGCTGGGGATTGAACCCAGGACCCTGTGCTTGGCAGGCAGGCACTCTACCAACTGAGCTATATCCCCAGCCCTGTCCATTATCTTTTAATCTTTATTTTTCTTAGTTATTTGAGCCACATTCAAATTACCGGATTAAAAGCTTCCACTTCATAGTAAACTGCTATTAATAGTCTATGTGTAGTCCTCAAATTATATATATGAATTTTTAAAGACTGATTATTAACTCTTTACTCATTTTTTATATAATTTACCTAAAATGTTAATTTAAATGTAGCTTTGTTTCTGCATTTATTATTTGGAAAATAGCTTGAATTCAAAACCTCATATATAGTATACTTTGATAGCCATGAGGCCTATGAAGTCAATCCAGTTACAGTTTTTCTGTATCATCAAGCCTCTGCTATCATATATGAATGGTATGAATTCTGGAATGTTTCTTGCTGGTTGTCTGCCTTCAACAGATTCTTTGATGGCCTTTGGTGTCACCCTATTGGGGTAAACAAATGTAGGCCTAAGTTCTCCCACTCCTGTTTACCAACCAAAGCACTCTGATGTTGCCTGTTTTATATGTTGGGATTCTTTGTAACATATTATTTGAAGAAAATTATCTTCAGACCAAGAAAGAAAAGGAAAAAGGTTTGAAAATCAGTGATCTGCTCCCATCTTTTTACTCAGAGAAGTTAATTCCAAGGTTGTAGCATTTGTTAATGCTAGAGCCAAGGTACAGGTTTTAGATTCCTTGTCTACCTTGTGTCTATGATGTATAGCCATTGTGATGTCTTAAATTTACATAATACTATATAATTTTCCTAGGTTTATTCACATACATAACCTAAAACCCATAAGTGACAGGTACTATGAAATTACTCTGGATCAAGAATGACTATTTATTAAATTTCAATTAAGATCACAATTTTATTTAATGAAAAAGATATTTAAAAATACACATTCCTCACTAATTGAAATAATTATTAGCCTCAGTTTACTTCATCTTTGTAAAGTTGTTTTTTAGTGGTCAAGATCAATTTTAAATTGAACTCCTAGATTAATTAAGAAAGGGAAGTTGGAACTATTTGTGGGAAATTATTTTACAAAAAATCTCACCTTGAATTTTTAAATTGATTAGGTTTATATGAAATAGTCTTCAGAATGACTGAACACTTTAAATGTTTTAGAATTTGTCTTAAATAGATACATCAAATTTGCTTTTGGGAAAACAGGTGTTTACTCATGAATATGTAAACCAGACTTCAAATATTTTTAATCAGTAAAAGTAATTAACTTTTGTAACTCACTTGTCATTATGTGTCAAGGTAAATGATTGTACTCTTCCTTTACAGATTTGGATAAGTGAAGACAGTAATAGCATGGAAGCAGTGAACCAATGGAAAGAAACAATTGCAAATCCAGAGAAGGTTGTTACCAGGTGGCACAAGTTAAATCCATCCTGAAGGCTTCACACATTGATTTGGTGAAGAAACAACTTGACATTCTTTTAGAAGACTTAGAATTTTAATTTGCTAAAAATTAGAATAAATTTTATCAGATATCCAAAGTGAAGGAAATGCTTTAAAATAGTTCCAGAACAGACAAAATAAAAGGGTAGTATTTTGATGGCAGTTAAGTAACATGAAGTCTATGAGAATATCAGCCATACATAGGAATTTCTGCATTATGGTTTTGCTTTTGTTTTTTTAAGTTTTACCTAGATATTTAAAACCTAGTATAGCAAGTCCCTATTGTACTACTAGATATTTAGATGGCTATACCTTTGTTTCAGTGCACCAATGACATTTTGGTTCCACTGTTTACCTCTTCCTATATATTTTCTCTCAGAAAAACTGAATCGAACCATTTCAATTATTTTCTATATTGGGGAAAAGTTTGTGCCATGTGTTTATAATTTATTACCTATAAGATATTACTTTGCTATTTCGTAAACAACTTACCTTCAAGAAACTTCAGAAATAGAACTACATTTAGACAAGGATAAACAAAAAAATACCAGAAGGTTGAAGTTTAATTGGAGACACAGAATCATATATATGTTGCTGCTTCTCTCTCTTAAATATTTTAGTCTTTGTTTTATTTGGAGTTGAAATAACATTATCATCTAAATGGCCCACCTAACTAGCAGAATTGAATGAGTTTAAATAGAAAATTAAATATTTTATGGTAATCACTTCCTTGTTTTTAATACAAATGACTTGTTCCATAATCTATAATGGTAGAGTATTTTTTCAAATACCTGTTCAAAAACAGGTATAGTTTTTTATAACTATACCTGTTAACATTTTATAGCAAATATTTTCTATTGCAGGTTTCTTTCAGATACTTATTAGAACTCAGTATAAGGGGATAATTTCAGCCTAGTTGTGCATTTGAACTATGGCCTAAAACAATAGCTTACTACAGCCCCAAACAACAGCTTTGGGGAAAACAAATAACCATACTCCTAATTTAGCAAAATATGACTTTATTTTGCTAGTAAGTAGACATATGTGGTTTTCTATTTTTCTTTCTTTCTTTGTTCCAAACATGCAGAGAGATAGATGGTGATATTTTAGGTTATTTAGTGATATTTGGGTATACCTTACCATAACCTAAGCATTTCCTTTTCATTCCAGTTTCTATGTTCTAGGTGTCTCATTAAAATTTTCCGAATAAGTACTTAGTTCTCTTGCCTAGATATCATCTCCTCAGGCTGTAAAATGTATCAATTTTATATTCCCTTCGCTTCTGCCTAGATTTTATGGTACCAGTGGTATTGACAAGTATTCTCTGCCACTGTACATTTTGAAATAATAATTTTAGATTTGTGAGAAATGGTATATTAGAGGCCAGGCACAGTGGCACATTCCTGTAATCCCAGGGGCTCAGGAGGCTGAGACAGGAGGATTGAGAATTCAAAGACAGCCTCAGCAATGGTGAGGCACTAAGCAACTCAGTGAGACTGTGTCCTAAATTAAATACAAAATAGGGCTGGGGATGTGGCTCAGTGGTCAAGTGCCCCTGAGTTCAATCCTCAGTACCAAATAAATAAATAAAAATTTAAAGTAAATAAAGAAAAATGGTATATTTGATAGTACTCACATAGACTTCTAGAAGAAATACTACCTGTGTGGTAGTATTTAAAATCTTTGTGTCAAATACACTTATTTTTGTTCTTGTCATTTGTTTTTTAAAAATAAACTATATTTAGAGTGATTTTAGGTTCATAGCAAAATTGAAAAAGAGATAGAGATTTCCTTTATACCCTCTCCTGTACACACACACAGAAGCACAGCCTCTTTACTTTGTCAACATCCTGCACCAGAATAATACATTTGTTGCACCTGATGAACTTAAATTCATGCCATTATCACCTAACGTCTATAATTTACATTAGGACTCCCTCCTGGTGTTTTACATTTTGTAAATTTTGACAAACGTATAGTGACATGTATCTATCACTAGAATCTTGCTCAGTAGTTTCTCATTGCCCTAAAAATTCTCTTCAATGCAACTATTTTAATAGCTACCAAAGAAATAAGTGTTATTTATTGGCTTTCAGATAATAAATAACAGACTTTCTTGTTTTTTAAAAAAAACTAGAATTTTATTTTAGCAATTTTCTGTGTTCTATTGTGTTTTCAATTCGTAAATTTAATACATGCAGTCATATATTCAACTCAATTTTTAATTATTTAATTTGCAGGATTTTTACAATATGTGTATAATATATGATTTGAGGGAAAGATATGTTTTCTCAGTTTCTTAGCATCCCAGGTAAATCAATAAAAAGAAGACTTTTCATTTAAACAAACTTTCAGGTAGGAAAATATTGATAGAACTATGACTGCAGATATTCTAATTGGTATTTACTTAAACCTTCCAGAGGCGAAGAGCGATTGAATATAGCTGAAACACTCATTTGGTTCCTTGAAGCTTTATGTAGAAATGTAAATAGAAATATACTTTTTTTAATTTAACCTTTTTTATTTATATGTTTTTTTATATGGTGTTGAGGATCAAACCCAGTGTTTCACCTGTACTAGACAAGTGCTCTACCACTGATCTACAACCCCAGCCCTAGAAACACACTCTTCCTGTTAACAGGCACTCATATTGTGAGAAAAACAATAGGCGCTGGTAATAAAAAATGAAATACCATGGAAAAATCACTTCCCTTTCTTTATATTTGCTTAAGCTTTTCTTGACCTTTGCCCAAAGGGAACCAAAATGATTCTGGATGACCAAAGGGAACCATGGAAGGGTTCATGTTGGTAACTGATAGTTTACAAAGTGTTAATCCCTAAGATTTATTTATAAACTTTTACATTAACACAGTTAAATAACTACAGCCCATGTCAAAATATAGCATCACTACTTTTAGTTTTGCATGATTTTTAAAGTAGAACTCATTGAGAAATGACCACCAAAGTATATCAGTTCAAACTCTTAATCAGACTGTTAAGAAACGAGTGGGATTTTGAACATATGTAATTGGTCTGAAAATAACCTAAAGTAAACTTCTGTTTGAATATAGTTACATGAATTTCTCTGATACTAATGTACTCCACAGTGCAGTGGAAAGTGTTTCCTACCAAAAATTTTCGTTGTTTGTTTAATCAAATGTTTGCTTATTTATGAAGGATTTAAAATTTTTTCATTAAATTTTAACTTTTCTTATCATGGGGATTGAATTCAGGAACACTTAACCACTGAGCCATATCCCCAGTCCTTTTTATATTTTATTTAGAGACAAGGTGTAAGTTGCTGAGGGCCTCACTAAGTCTCTGAGTCTGGCTTTGAATTGCAGTCCTCCTTCCTCAGCCTCCTGAGCTGCTGGAATTACAGGCATGTTCCACTGCGCCCAGCTCAGTAATGGGTATTTCAAAATTATACATCTCTTTTTCAATATTTGGACATTTGTTTGGTGTTTTCCTCAGGTATACTAAGAAAAGTGCCAGATAAAATATCTTGGTCATGAGGACATTTTGTGATATTGTTCTTGTTATATAAGTGTAATTCTTGTTAAGAATTAAATTTCAAATGCTTGCAGTTTTAGGTGAAACACTTAGTTGAAAGAATTGTAAAAAATGGGCCCATGTAAAATACCATGTCCATTTTGAAATATAGATTTAAGATTTTAAAAGATATTAAGAGAATTAATGTAGCCCTCAAAAACTGTATTTTATTTTTTGAGTGGCAAATTGTCTGAAGATAAATGCTGCCTACATTTTTAGTAATCTCTTAGAAAAAAAATTAACTTGGTTTTCCTGATTTTTAAATATTTTCATCTCTAAAATATCTTTAAAAATGATTACAGTTAATATCTACATTAAATCACAGGATTCTGATAATGGCAGTAGGTGTCTAATAAGAAATTTTATATGTCTTAGATGGCAAAAAAGTTACCAATTCCATGCTGAGCTAAATCACTGAATGAAATATGTCTTTTAAATGATGGTGATGTTTGTTCAGTGTTGCTTTTCATATTCTTATGCTGTGGAATTTGTTTCTGGGTCTTCATCCTTTAGTTTCTGAGGCAAGAAGATGATAAAAATGTCTGCTCTTCATGGTAGGGCTGAATTTATTTTAGCAGAAATAAATGTGGTTGGGTGTGGCTCTCAATTGGCTTTCAGTTTGATATCTGAGTTTCATCTTTCTTGATTACTTAATGTATGGAGTCTTGATCATGAAACAACTAAATTTTTAATGAGCAATGAGCCATTTTTTATAATATGTAAATATTAAATAATTAAATGCTATATGCCATCATTGTTTATTTTGAGATTTTTATTTTAGTGGGGAAATTAAACCATATAAAGCAGTGTTATACAATAGGATTTAAAGCATGGATAAAATGCTTTAGAGGCTCAAATAAAGTAAGAATTAAACATAGTTTAAGGAATTAGGAAAGATTTGTTAAATCCCTGACCTCAAATACACAAAAACAAGCAGACTGGGGCTGGGGCTATGGCCCAGCAGTAGAGCACTTGCCTGGCATGTGTGAGGCCCTGGGTTTGATCCTTAGCACTGTGTATAAATAAATAAAATAAAGGTCCATCAATAACTAAAAACAAAACAAAACAAAACAAAAGCAAAAGCAAGCAGATTGGTAGCTCTGTTATTCATGATCACTAACTTTACCTACCGAGCAATCTTACTTCATTTTTTTTGTCAACTGACTGAAAAAAAAATTCTTAACTTCCTTCCACTTTCTATCCTTTAACTCACCTGCTTTTTTTCTTTACTCTTAATAGAAGATCTTCATTTGTCACTGGGATTACAGGCATGTGCCACCACACCCGGCTCAAAATCTTTTTTTTTTTTTTTTTTTTTTGTGGTGCTAAAGCAAGCACTCTACCAACTGAGCTATGTCCCCAGCCTCCAAAAATCTTACTTCTTGATGACAAAGAATTCCTAGAATTCCTTTAGTTACCTACTGCCATATTTACAAGCTTATTTTTACCCATATCCATCTTCTAATGTTAAAAAGCCAGACCTTCCTTTTAAATTTGGAATACAATCCTTTTGGGCCACTCATTCCATTTGTTAAACCCATGCTCTTCTATTCTCTGAGCCTTTGTTGCTGGATTCTTTGCATCATTGTTCAAACCCTGGTTCATGACTATCTCAAAATTGCTTGGTTATGTGTTTGATGGAAAGGACCCTATAGACCTAATATTGGTGATTAGATTACTAGATTGACAAAGGAACCTGTGGAAAATTTGCAGTGGACTAAATGTTTATGTCTCCCCCCCCCCCCAAATTCACATGTTGAAATCCTGACCCCCCAAGATGATGGTATTAGATCTTTTGGGTAGAACCCTCAATAGATGGAGTTAGTACCCTTACACAAGAGAGCTGAAAGTAATCCTTTGCTCCTCTGTCAGGCTCAGAGGAAGCAAGCCTCCACCAATCTGTGAGAACCTCAGTGTTGAAATTCCCAGTCTCCAAAATTGGGAGGAACAAATGTTTGTTGTTAATATGCTAAACAATTTGTTATTTTGTTAGAGCAGCTCAGACAAAGACAAAAACATTCCATAAAGCAGGAAACAATGCAGCATGTCTTTCTAGGTCTCCAAACTTCCCTGGGGTACACTCTATGGATGAGTCTACCTATAGGCAGTGAAGATTCCTCCTGATACCAGAAACTCTCTTTTTCTTCTCAAAGGAATTTTTATTCCTTCTTCACTTTCCTTCCACCTGGCTACTCCCATGTCTCTTGTTCATTGGTAGAAAACAACAAATCCTGAGTATTTACTAAGAATTTTTGTGTAATTAACTCTATAAATAAAAGAATTAGTTTCTCAGCATGGCATCTATTAGGTCTGTTATGTTTCAGGCTTCTCTGTGATCTATTTCCTTTTTTAAAAAAATTATTTAATCCCCTACCCTATTCTACCCTGTTCTAGATAAGATTCAACATTATCTTGCCTTTCATAGGTAACTTCTAATTGCTCTGTCCCCAGCCTGTCTCTTCAGTCTTCTGTCCTGGCCACTCCATTGAAACTCATGAAGTCTTAACAAATGCCCTAGCTATTTTTCTTTATTATCCATCTGCTTTCTGAACAGTAGATCTCTTCTGCCTTGAAACCATCTCTTCCCTTAACTTTCATATCATTACTCTCTGCTTATTTTCTTAGCGCTTAACCAACTCTTCCTTCTCTATTGGTTCATCTTCATGCACATGACCTTTAAAAAATTGGAAGTACTTTAGGATTCATCTCTAGGCCATCTTTTCACTCTACACTATCTCTCTGGTCAATTTTATCCATATTCATGGCTTCAAATGCTATCTACTGGCCAAAAGCAAATTTTTATCTCTACCCAAATCTAGTGGGAATTCCACTATCATATAGCTAATGTGAACATCTTTTTTGAACATGTTCTAAGCCAAACTTTTCATTTCACATTCCTTCCCAAAACTGGTCTTCATTTCCCCCCTTCTAAGTGAACGGTACTATCATGTACCTGGTTGGTCATCCCGGAAACCTAAAAGTCACCTTGTCAGTGGAAAAACTGTTTCTGTATTCTTGCAACGCTTCTGACACCAAATGTATGGTTTTCCCACACCAAGCAATTGTCCTATTCTCTGTGGTCACCAACTGGGTATCCTATAATTTAGCTCAATTCTTACATTACCCAGAATTATCATAGACCCCACAAGTTAAGGACTTGATTTCATAGGACTTATGCCTACTTCATGTGCTAATCACAAATGGTGGGTCCACTGGTAACCTACAACATGTGTTTGACTTGGCTACTAATTGCATCTTCCCATGACCCCTCCTCAGGTTCAATAATTTGCTAGAATGGTTCACAGAACTCAGGGAAATGCTTTACATGCCAATTTATTTTAAAGGATATGACTCAGGAATGATCATATAGAAGAGATGCATAGGGCAAGATACATAGGAAGAATGTGGAACTTGCATCACCCTCCTAGCACCTCACTGTTGACACCAACTCTTAAGGTTCCCTGAACCCTCTGAAGCTTGTGTGAAAACTTCATTATTTAGGCATGATTAATTAAATAATTGGCAATTGGTGATTGAACCCAATCTGTAGCCCTGCTCCCCTCCACAGAGGTCAGGAGGTGGGACTGAAAGTTCTAACCCTCCAAGTCATGTGGTTGATTTCCCTGGCAACCAGCCCCAATCCTTAGACATCTTCTAAAAGTCTCCTCATTAGGGAGATTGAGGATGGTGAGTTGGAAGAAGGCTGCATATCCAGTTGTTGCATGGCTTGGGATTCAAGCAGTGGGGATACTGCTTTTCAGCAAGGTGGGTAAATGAATTCGCCGAAATTCAACCTCCCATAGTCAGAGCATAGAACAAAGAACAAGAACACATGTGAGCCCAGCCAGTTGCAGCAGCAGCAGCAGCAGCGACAGCACTCTTCACCACAGAGGGAAAGGATAATACAAACAGAGAAACAACAGATCTGGTGTGAAAAAAAAAAACCTGTGGAACAAAAGCAACCTGAAGGTAACTGACCCAGAGGCTGCCCAACAAACTGGTGCTTGAAAAGTGCTGTATTTTTCAACTGGCAAGCAGAAAGCTGAGGTGGGAGCCGTCTTGAGGAGGCCACGTTGCAGCTTGCTCTGTGGGAGCTCAGGAGATTGTAGTGAAGGTTGCCATACTATCCCAGAGAGTCCCTCTTGTGTGGCCTGAGTGTACCTAACAGAATGTGAGTGAAAGGCCAGAGGAGCTTGTACCCAAGGGGATTCAAATCAGAAATATGGAGGGGAGTGCAACTTGCTTTCCCTTTGAATCTGGTGACTCTTGTGACCAGGGTCAGGAAGCCAAACAGGCAAGTATGAATACACTCAGGGACTAACCCTGGGAAGGCAACATTCTTGGGCAGTGGAATGTGTCAAACCTGTAGGGGGTTGGTTCCCCTGTCCCAGTGAGTAAAATTCCTAGGAGTCTCCTGAGATCTAGACTCCCAGCTAAGATTGGCATCCTAGGGTGTATTGATCTAATCCCTCTAGAACTGATACCACCCAACAAAGCCCCTAAGACTTGATTAGACCTAAGCCCTAGTCACTGAATTTCCCTCTTCAAACCCTGCAGCAGCCCCATCCTGGGAGTGCATTGATCCCATCTGTCAAAACTCCAATTGAAATTACTTCCCTTCCTTCTACCTTTTACTGGTGAGAAGGGAAGCTGAGAACTATTTCTACCAGCTTTAGTTTTTGTCCACTCCAGCTGACAGCTCAGTGAGCAACAGACAAAGAGGAAGGGATTAGCAACCCCCAGCCCTGTTTTCTCTCTCTTGGTACATAGCCCAAGAAGAAATGGAAAGAAGGACAGTTGGGCAGAAGCGGTGACTATCATCTATCCTTGTTGACAGGTTTGCCCACCTCAGTGGAGACAGTTCTTTTAATTTTTTCATTAAGAATCTTTTTTCCTAGCTGAGTGTAGTGACATACCTGTAATCCCAGCAGCTTGGGAGGCTGAGGCAGGAGGATTGCAGGTTCGAAGCCAGTCTCAGCAATTTAGTGAGGCTATAAGCAACCTAGTGAGACCATGTCTCAAAAATTACTAATAAAAATAAAAAAGGGCTGGGATGTGGTTCAGTAGTGAAGTCCCCCTGGGTTCCATCCCTGGTAACAAAAAAAGGAATCTTTTTTCCTGTGTGTGTGTTGGGGGGTAGGGGAGACAGGGAGAGGGAGAGGAAGAAAGAGAGAGAGAGAGAGAGAGAGAGAGAGAGCGAGCTGATTGGCTCATGGATTGTATGTATGTGTGTGTGTTTTTAGCATTTAAAAATATTTTCCTTTTGAGGGTTAGGGATTTGGGGTTTTTTAATTTGTTTGCATGTTTCTCTTTATCTTCTTTTTTCTCCTGACAACCAATTCTCTTGTTCTCTCTTCCTTTACTTTGCTTTTTCTGGTTTTTTTTTTTTCTCCTTCTTTATGACCATTACTTGCTCCATCTCTTCTGTATTCTCTCTGTTCACATTTTGAACATTCTATACTTTTCCTTTCCTATCCCATTTTAATGAACTGAACTTTTACCATATGTTAGAATTATTTGGTTTACATAACTCGTGCTCCCACCCCTCCATCTTGTTGCAGTTATTACTACTGTGGATGGCATAGTTGACATCTACTGTTTAAGATCTAGTTCACATCTGTTTTTGTGTGTTTGTTTTTTTGCTTTTGGCAATATTCTTATTTTTGTGGTAGTTAGCGTTGAAGATATTAGCATAGTAGGCACGGGGTATTTATTTTAATGCTGTATTTTGTTTGCTTAGGTTGTCACTATTGTTTTCCCCTTTTCTATGAGGTGTTACAGATTTATAGGGACACTGAAATTCATAGGGTAAAGACTCTGCTGCTGAACTAAACCCAGCTAAGGGGCAGCTCACCTTGATCCACATACAAAGTAACCACATTCAAACTTCAGCAGTACACAAAGAATAGAAGAAACAAAAACCCAGAACTAATTCCAGGTCCTAAGTAAGAATGGAGGAGTCCTTGGGCCCCACTCATGGACATCCATTCCTACAACAAAAACAAAATCAACACAAAGGCTGTGGATATCACACCTACCAGGTGTCTCAATCTCGATCACTCTAGGAATCTTCAACAAGAGAAGGTTACACCCTAAAAAGGTCCACACATAAGATTGTGAGAGAAATACATCCCAACCTGTATATAAAACCCAACACAGTAATAAATATGAAATCTAAAATTCATAATTTACTAACAACTGACTGCAGAGATATTGAAATGGATGAAATACCAGATAAATAATTCAGAAAGATATTTATAAAAGTGATCAATGAATTTCAAGAGAACACTGAAAAACAGCTGAATGAATTAAGGAAGTCAGTACAGGATATGAATGAGAAAGTCAATAAGGAAATAGAGATACTGAAAAAGAACCAAACAAAAATCTTGGAAGTACAAGATACAATAAATAAAATAAAAGATTCAGTTGAAAGTCTCTTTAATAGAGTAGACCATGCTGAAGATGGAATCTCAAAGCTGGAAGACAGAGTGGCCGGCCTTGAACATTCAAATAGTATTAAAGAAAAGAACATAAATAATCATAACCAGACTATTCAAGAACTCTGGGAAAACACTGAGAACAAATTTAAGAATCCTTGAAATTGAAGAGGGTTGTGAGCTGTAGGCTAATGTCCTGGATGATTTCTTCAGAGAAATAATATAAGAAAAATTTTCAAAAACTTGAGAATGGAATGGACATTCAGACAGGAGACATTCAAAACCCCAAATGGACAAGATTTTAAAAGAATCTCTCAATATCACATTATAATTAATGGCCTAACATACAGAACAAGGATAGAATTTTAAAAGCCTTAACAGAAAATTTTCAGGTCACATTTAGAGTCAAGCCAGTCTGAATTACTTCTGATTTCAGAGCACAAACTCTGAAATCCAAGAGGACTTGGAATTATGTGTCCCAAGCCATGAAGTATCTGTCAACCAAGGCTGCTATATCCAGCAAACTCTATTCTTCAAAATTGAAGGGAAAATAAAAACATTCCCAGATAAGCAGAAACTAAGAATTCATGAATACTAAGCCAGCACTACATAAAATACTTAAATACTTTACACAGAAGAAATAAAAAACAAACCCCAGAGCTCACAATTGGCCAAATCTCAATTGAGGATAAGCTAAGCAAATGAGATACAGAACCAAATTAGACATTAAAAATAAAACAAATTGGCAGGAATTAATAGAAATCCCAATAATAATTGAATGTTAATGGGCTTGACTCTCCAGTTAAAAGTCATAGGCTGGCAGAATGGTTTAAAAACAAAAACCAGCTTTATGTTTGAAGAGACTCATAGCAAAGATAGCCACAAGCTGAAAATGAAAGGATGGAAATTGATATACCATGAAAATAGAGCCCCCAAACAAGCAGGAGTAGCTACTTTCATATCTAACAAAGCAGACTTCAAGCCAAAATTAGAAGAGACAAGAAAGGTCACTTCATACTGGTAAAGGAAACAATCCAACTGGAAGGTCTAACGATAATAAATATGCCCCAATTGGTGCACCTCATTTTATAAAACAGAAACTACTTGAATTAAAGCCTCAGATATACCCCAGTGCAATGATACTGGGTGATTTCCACATGCCTCTTCTGAAAGAAATCCACACCAAGACACAAGGCACACCATTGGAGAAGTTCCGTTTTATTGAACAATCACCAGGGTTATATAGGGTGCGCTAGGGGATTTCCACTAGGGGCGGGTTGTTGGTAAGTGGCAGGGCAGCAAGCTATTGGTTCCCTACGTTCACCACCACCATGTAGCTTGGTCATTGGTCTAAGGTTCATGCCATTAGCAGGGTGGAGCAGGGGAACAACCCGGAAGAGAAGCTCTGTCGGTGCCATCTTGAGTAAAGACATGGCGGGGAAGAATGAAAATCCCTATATCTTCCACCAATGAGTAGGTCTTCTAGACATAAAACTCAATAAAGACTCTTCAGGCCTAAAAAAATGTTGTAAACTCAATGGTCTTAACAGACAACTGTAGAAGATTTCATTCAACAGCAGCTAAATACATTTTCTTTTCAGCTACTCATAGAACATTCTCCAAAATAGACCATATTTTAGGTCACCAAGCAAATACAAAAAAGTTTTTGTATGTAATTCCTTGCATTCTTTTTGGATCATAGATTGAAATTAGAAATCAAAATTTAAAATACCTATAGGAATTATATAAACATATGGAGATTGAACAATACACTTTTGAATGAGGAATGAGTGATAGAAGAAATCGGGAAAATTTTTAAATTCTTAGAATCAAATGAGAATAGTGATTCAACATATCAGAATATCTGGGACAGTATGAAGGCTATTCTATTTATAGCCATGAGTCCTACATAGGAAAATCAGATCCTAAATAACCTAATGATGCATCTCAAGGTCCTTGAAAATCAAGAGCAATCCAATTCTAAAACCAGTAGAAAGAAGGAAATAATTAAGATCAGAGCTAAAATCAATGAAATTGAGAATTAAAAAATACAAAGGATCAATGAAATTTTTAAAGATTTTTTTTGAAAAAATAAACAAGATTGATAAGTCTTTAGCCAAACTAATCAAAAGACAAAGAGAAGACCCAAAATAATAAAATCAGAGGGATAAGGAGAAATTGCCACAGATATCACAGAAATTCAGAGGATCATTAGGAACTATTTTGAAAACATTCTCCAATAAATTGGAAAACCTAAAAGAAATAGATACATTTCTAGACACATGAGACTTGCCAAAATTGAATCAAGAGGACATAGAAAACCTAAACATACCAGTAAAATGAGAAGCAGCAATAAAAACCTTTCCAACAAAGAAAAGTCCAGGACCAGATGGATTGTTAGCTAAATTCTGTAAGACCTTTAAAAGAGAGTAATGTCAGTGCTTCTTAAATTATTCAATGAAATAGAAAGAGATGGAACACTTCCAAACTCATTCTTTTTTTTTTTTTTTTTTTTTTTGGCAGTGCTGGGGATTGAACCCAGGGCCTTGTGCATGGGAGGCAAGCACTCTACCAACTGAGCTATATCCCCAGCCCCAAACTCATTCTTTGAGGTCAGTATCACCCTCATACAAAACCAGATGGACCCATCAGGGAAACAAAACTACAGACCAATATCCCTGATGAACTTAGATACAAAAGTCCTTAATAAAATATTAGCAAGTCATATGTAACAATATATTAAGAAAATGCTCATCAAGACCAAGTTCATTTTATCCCAGAGATACAAGGATGGTTTAACATGCAAATCAATAAATGTAACTCAGCACATAAAAAGAATTAAGGAGAAAAATGTGTAGTTATCTCAATAAATGTAGAGAAAGCTTTCAACAAGATTCAGCACCCATTTATGATAAGACCACTGAAGAAACTATGAATAGAGGGAACCTACCTCAACATAACAAAGGCTATATATAAAAAAATTTCAAATCCAGCATCATAGTAAATGGGGAAAAACTGAAAGCATTTCCTTTAACATCTAGAACAAAACAAGAACGTACATTCCTATGATTATATACAATATACTGGAAAAATTTTAGCCAGAGCAATTAAGTTGGGCAAAAGAAAAAAATAAATGAAATAAAAATATGAAAGGAAGAAGTCAAATTATCACTGTTGGCAGGTGATATGATCCTATACTTAGATGATCCAAAAAGGTCCACTAGAAGACTGCTAGAGGTAATAAGTTCAACAAAGTGGCAGGTTACAAAATCAACATACAAAAATCAACAGCTTTTCTATATATCAGTAATGAATGAATCTGCTGAGAAAGAAAGTAAAGCAATTCCATTCAAATAGCCTAAAAAACAAAACAAAACAAAAAAACCCCTAGGAATAAATCTCACCAAGGAGGGGAAAGACTTCTACAATAAAAACCAAAGAACATGAGGAAAGAAATTGAAGAAGACACAAGAAGATGGAAAGATCTCCCATGTTCACAGATAGGCCGAATTAATATTGTTAAAATAGCCATACTTCCAAATGGAATATACGGATTCAGCACAATTCCCACATTTTTCACAAAATAGAAAAAAAAATGCCAGCTGTGGTGGCATATGCCTGTGATCCCAGCCACTTGGGAAGCTGAGGCAGAAAGATCAAAAGTTTGAAGCCATTCTTGGCAACTTAGGCCCTAAGCAACTTAGCAAGATCCTGACTGGAAAAAAAAAAAAAAAAAAAGTTAAAAGGACTGGGGATGTGGCTCAGTGGTTAAGTGCCCCTGGGTTCAGTCCCTGGTTTAAAAAAGAAAAGAAAAAAGAGTGCTACAATGCATTTGGAAGAATTAAATACCCAGAATAGCCTAACAGTTCTGAACTAAAAAATGCTGGAGGCATCACAATACCTGACTTCAAATTATACTACAGGGCTACTATAACAAAAATCACACTGCTACCTACATGAAAACAGATACATAGACAAATGGTACAGAATAGAAGGCACAGCTGGGTGCAGTGACACACACCTATAATCCCAATAACTCAGGAGGCTGAGACAGGAGGATCACAAGTTAGAGGCCAGCCTCAGCAATTTAGTGAGACCTTGTCTTAAAATTTAAAAATAAAAATAAATGTGGGGATGTAGCTCAGTGGTAAAGCACCCCTGTGTTAAATCCACAGTACCAAAAAAAAAAAAAAAAAAAGACAGACAAACCCACAGAGATAGTCATCTGATCCTTATCAAGGTGCCCGAAACACATTGGAGAAAAGATAGGTTTTTTAATAATTAGTGCTGGGAAAATTGGTTATCCATATGTAGAAAGCTAGATCCTTATCTCCTACCTGCACAAAAGTAAACTCAAAATGTATTGAAGACCCAGAAACTAGACCAGAGACTATGCAACTCCTAGAAGAATATTTAGAGTCAACACTCCAAAATATAGGCGCAGGCAATGACTTTCTTAATAAGACCCCTAGACATTGGGTGAGGTGGTGCATGCCTGTAATCCCAGCGACTTGGGAGGCTGAGGCAAGAGGATTGCAAGTTCAAAGTTAGCCTCAGCAAAAGGGAGGTGCTAAGCAACTCAGTGAGACCCTGTCTCTAAATAAAGTACATAATAGGATTGGGGATGTGGCTCAGTGGTCGAGTGCCCCTGAGTTCAATGCCCAGTACCCACCCACACACAAAGAGGCCTCTATAGCTCAGGAAATAATGCCAAGAATTAACAAATGGAATGGTACCAAATTCAAAAGCTGCTGCACAGCAGAGGAAACAATTGATGTGAAAAGAAAACCTATAGAATGGGAGAAAGTCTTTGCTAGCTACTCTTTTGGTAGAAGATTAATATTCAGAATATATGAAGAACTCAAAACACACACACAAAAAATCCCAATTAACAAATGCACAAATGAACCAGTCAGACACTTCTCAAATGTGGAAATACGTATAGCCAACAAATATGTGAAAAAATGTTCAACAGCATTAGCAATTAAGGAAATGCAAATCAAAACGACACCAAGATCTCGTCTCATACCAGTCAGAATGGCAATCATTAAGAATACAAACAATAATAAATGCTGGAGGTGGAGAAAAAAACACTGTTGTTGGGATTATAAATTAGTACAATGACCATGGAAATAATTATGGATGGAGGTTCCTCAAAAAAGACTAGAATGGAACCACCACATAACCATATACCACTCATCAGTATTTATCCTAAAGCATTAAAGTCAACATCCTAAAGCAATACACGCATCTCTCTGTTTATACCAGCACAATTCACAATAACCAAACTATGGAGCCAGACTAGATGTGTGTCAGTGAATGAATGGATAAAGAAAATATGGTGTGTATATATACGTAATGGAGTTTTATTCAGCCATGAAGAAGAATGAGAGCCAGGTGTGGTGGTGCACACCTATAATCCTAGCAACTCAGAAGACTGAGGAGAATTAAAAGTTTGAGACCAGCCTCAGCAACTTAGCAAGGCCCTGTATCAAAATAATTTTTTAAAAAAAGAATGAAATTATGGCATTTGCAGGAATACGGATGGAACTTGAGAACATTGTTAAGTGAAATAAGCAAAACTCAGAAAGTCAAGGGTCATAAGTTTTCTCTCATGTGGGAGCTACAGAGGAAAAAGGAAAGATGGGAGGGAGATCTAATGAAAATTGAAGGGAGATCAGTAAAGGAAAGGGACAAGGGGAAAGGAGAAGGGAATGAAAGAGAAAATAATGGGGAATGATACTGGCCAGATTATATCATTATATTGTGTGGTGTGTGTGTGTGTGTGTGTGTGTGTGTGTGTGTGTGTGAATATGTAACAACAAATCCACCATTATGTGCAACTATAATGCACCAATAAAAAAAGGAAAAAATAAGCAAGCGTTATAAACGCTCATTAGTATAAACTCAGGTGTGATTGAAAGGGGCTTGTTATAAATAACAGAAAATTCTCCTTTCACCTTAATTGCTCCAAAGCTATTTGAGGAGCCAGAAACAAAAACCAAATATAATAAAAGATGCTCATGTCATTTATAAAATTTTAATGTGTTTTAGGAGCTCTGCACCACTAAACAAAGACCAAATATGTATTTCTTCTTGTCCACTTCTTCATGTTCCACCTTGGAACCCCTGTCTCTAGTCTCTGGTACTCAGTCACCCACCTTGGAACCCCTGTCCCTAGTCTCTGGTACTCAGTCACCCTCCTTGGAAATGTACGTACTCTAGATCTTTTTTGGTGGTGCTGGGGATTGAACCCAGGGCCTTGTGCTTACAAGGCAAGCACTCTACCAATCTAGCTATATCCCTAGCCCATGCTCTGGATCTTGAATCACCCTCTTCTCCATCCCCACCATAGCTTCCCTAGCCAAAGGCAACAGCATCTCCCACCTGGAACTGTACTCCTCAATCTCCAAGACCACCTGCCTCATAATTGGTCTTCCTGCCTCTTTTTGGTTCCCCTCCAGTTCATTCTCCACCCAATAACCAGAGATATATTTCTGAAATGCAAATCTGATCGATGCACCTTAGTTCCCATTGTTCTTGGTACGAATTCCAAAATTCTTAACAGGGTCAGCAGAACCCTTGTTGGGTAGGGAACCTATGAATTAAACTGACAAATGGAAGATTAACATCAGAAATGGCACATAATTTTTATTAATATTTACATGCATGGGATTTCACAAAAAAAGCCTTGTTAGTCTTGGGTTATAAATCTTTTTTAAAAAGAAAAGGGAAGTCGAACTTCAAGGGATGAAAACCTGAAGTGACTGGGAAGTGTATGGGGAACTAGTGAAAGATGAGCGTTATTGCAGTTGGCCTGTGTGTGCAGCTGGGTTGGAAGCAGTGCTCCTCCTCCCATGGTAAGTCACTGCTCTCCCTGGTGGTGGGGGTGGGGATGACAGCTTTATAAAGGGTAACTTATGCCCTGTTTTTTTAAGCAGATAAGGGGAGCACAGACAACTCTTCCTACATCTATTGATTCTCAGTTACCTTCAGCTTAAAATATTCCTTATGCCAAAGTGTCATATTGTGGGGTGACACACACTGGTCCCCTTCAGCTTGCTGGATTGTAAGAAATGATTGCATTACTTAAAATGGGTTTTTCAAAAATGATGTCAGATGTAGACATGGAATAACACCACCAAGGAGCTTATGAAAATAAAAAAGATATATTATACTCATAGGTCCCAGGAGAGGGAGGCAGAGAGACCACATGGAAGAAGGAGTACCCAGGGATCAGGCTCAAACCAGCAGGTGGGGAGCAGAAAAGGGGTTCTGAGGAAGAACTGGTGGGCAAATGCCTTTCCTGGGGGTGAGGGTAGAGTTCATAAGCAAAAGGCATGATGGGATTTCATTGGTGTGTATGAATGTCACTAGGTCCCAGGATGGCAAAAAAGGAGCCCTGCGGCGGGGACTAGCCGTATCACACTGGTGCCGTTGGTTGCCTGGGCCTGATGTTCACAGACTGTGAGGTGTCGCGGCATCAAGAAAGTAAGAAGTTTTAAAAATTTACAGAACCCCTGTAGAATTTGAGCCCTGCTCCCTGTTGCAGCTTCATCTTGAATTATATTCTTTCTAGACCCACTGATCTTCCTTCAGCTGTTGGACACAATATAGACCTAGCTTCCTTGGGATTGTCATGTGTGCTTTTTTGTGCTGTGTGGAATGGTTTTCCCTCTGTGCTCTTCCCTTGGCTAAATTCTGCTAATTTTTTTAGCCAACTTGTGTCTGTTCCCCAGAAAAGTAATTTTTTTTTTTGGCTTTTCAAACAATATTTGATCCTATATTTGATCCTTTCAGTATACTTTATCACTTTCCTTTATAACTTTTTCTCACTTCTCTGACTGAATAGTTACTTGCAAAACTTAACTGTCTCTCTTACATTGCACTTCCATGAAAGCAGGGTCTTATTTATTGCTGGATTCCTGAACCCAGCATAAAGCCTGCCCCATAAGAGGTACTTAGTCAATATTTGTTTATTCATTCATTTAACTGAGAGTTTATTCATTCACTTAATTGGGATATTAGGGATATAGCAGTGAATAAACAGAAAAAAATTGAATGAACACATTGAGTCAGATTTATGGCTCAATAAAGTAGGTGAAGGCTGATACCTTCTTAAAAGATAATGCTAAATTGTACATTATTACTATATTTACTTAAAAGATTAGTTGGTGAATTTCTTAATTATAAAGAAGAGAAATCCATGTATTACCCTGTGTGCATATATGATTACTTGGCCTAACTACATCATATACAACTAGACCTGCGTAAGTACATCAAGTACTACTAGACGAATGAGAAGTTATACTCCGTTTATGTATGATGACAGTTATAATGTCATGTGTAACTAATTAGAACAAATTTTTTAAGAAGGAAAAAAGAGAAATCCAGTAGACTGGTACCTCTTTCTGATAGTCTGAAGTGTTTATCACACATTATTAATGATAAACTTAGTAGGTTGCCAAAATATCAGACTTCACCTAGTTATTACATGTTAGCAGCTTAATATGTAAAATTACCAAGCACAAAAGTTGTATTAATTAGTTTAAAATGTTTATTTCTATGGGCTGGGGATATAGCTCAGTTAATAGAGTGCTTGCCTTGCAAGCACAAGGCTCTGGGGTTCAATCCCCAGCACCACCAAAAAAACAAACAACAACAACAAACATGTAATCTAAAATGTTTATTTCTTTTTCAGGGAGTAAGTTACATTTGATTCCTGTACAAAGTAGGAAGAATACCTAGATTGCATCCAGCTTTGAAAACTTCCTTTAAGATGTAAATAATCTATTAAAAGTTTAAGGACCCCTAAACAAGCAGATAGTTATTTACTGTCCTAAACAGAATCCACAAGATTTCTATAGGAAAGAAATGAAAAACCGAGTTTGGTGAGATGACAGTTCTACTCCTGGAGGGACAGAATGAGAATTTGGAGAACTTTTCTGATATAATTTTAAGAAAGGGATTCAGGGAAGTGGTTGTAAGAGAAGCAAGCCTAACCCCATGCACATCTTAGTGCTAAGGACAGTTTTTCTCTTCTTCTCCTTATCTAGGAGGACAGATAATGAGTCCAGAGATAAGGAAGATGAGGATTGCTGAGTAATGTTGTCTTAACCCACAGTGAAAAAGGAACTCTTTAAGAACAGACTGGAGCAGAAAGGGGCTGTAAGAGGAAGATAGTTTATGGAGAAAGTTAAGGATGAAAAAGTAGGAAGGAAGAGTGCATTTGTGTAGTCCATTTATATTTTCCTAATACATGACCTGTCTTGGTACATTATGATAGTTGTCATCATTCAGCTTCTGTATAAAGAAATGTATAAAAACTTATACTTTCTCTTTCTCCTTCTCCCTTATCCTTCTTTCCTGCCCTCCTTTTTCCTTTCCCATCTACATTTTTGCCAAAGCTCTTCCTCAGTTTTTGCATTCTTCAATGAAAATCTGAAAACCACTTTGGTCCATGATAAAAAAAATAAATAAATAAACCTTAAGAATCCTCTGTTATAAATGCCCAGCTATCTAGGACATAGGGATATTTAGTCAACAAATATTTATGGTAGCTACCTTTTGCCACTTACTTCCAAGTACAAGGAATATAGCACTAAACAAAATAGACCAAAAATTCTTCCCTCATAGAATTCATACTTTAGTGACTATATCGGAGCACACAATATTTCCAAATAAAACCTTCAGTTCAATGAATGAGCAAATAGGAGATCAAGAAAAACTGTTTCTAGTCTTCCCTTCTGTGTGACTGTTTAATATCTCATCTTTATCATTTAATCCCCTTTGGTCTTACATAAAATGTGCATGTTAATAACATATTAATGGATTATTATCTAAGTTTTTTTTCAAAAAATGTATCTTTAATGATATTATGTTCCTTAAGTTACTCTGAGCTAAAGCAAGAAATAACTATACATATATGTACATACACACACACAGATATATATATATATATGTATATATACATATATATATATATTTATATTTATTTCTCAAGAGATTGCTTGGAAGAATCACTCAGAATTCTTAACTTAGGGATGCATTGTGATTGTTTTAGGAACAGCTCACTTGCAGGTCAGTTTTTATCTGGGTCACCTTTATGTTTGAGTTCTGCTGGCTTTAAAGATGATAGAGATGAGGTTGATTTTTAAAAATGTATTTTGTTTTCATTGACTTTGAACCAAAAAGAAAAATAATGAATATCTTTGGGTTCTACAACCCAAAGGGAGTATTTTTATTTATTTTTTGTTTTTGGAATATGTAAGGAGACCAAAGAGAAAGTAAGTTTAGTTTTCTACACTTACTTCTTGTGTGCATGCACACACCTGGGCACACAACACAAATTTCCTTTATCTTGTAGGTTCAGAAAAACAACATCTGTTTTCTTGAAAGTAAGGAGAATAAATGATTAACAGGATTGACCCAGTGACAGAAACATCATGACAGATTTAATCAGTCAAATTTGTTTCTTTTCTCAGTCCAGAAAAATACTAAGCCTGACAAATAACAAAAGGGGAAAGCTTTCCCTTTCCTAGTCCAAAAGAAAGTTACAGAAAGAACAAAATGGCAAAATGTTTGGAATGAGGTATTTGGTTTTTGGATTCAATTATATATGGTTCAGAAGGATGGGATCTGCTCATTGTGTATAGCATCCTCTCTCTGCTATGTAGATAGTAAATAACAAATGCCCCGAAGGTTCTGTTCTCAGTTCCGTATGGAAAGCTGAGAAAGTTAAAAAAAAAAAAAAAAAAAAAAAAATGAAAAGAAAAAAAGAAAAGAAAAAGAAATCTTTTTCCCACTAGTTTCGCCTGGGCATGTAAATAAAATAGTAGGTCTTGGTCTTCCCCCCAACCCCAACACATCTGAGGGGTGTGACACACTGCCATAATTAATAGTCACAGTGGCAATAATTTTCACCTACGTTGTGAAAATAGTTCCTTAGGGAACCCCTTTAAGAATTACAGAAGTAGGTAGAACATGGTGAAATTCATACACATTTTTTAGGGTAGTTTGCACATTAAAATGCAATTTATTCTTTTGACTCTCCCTACTTTTTCCTTTTTAATATTATTTCCTCAACATTTTCCATGCCCCAGAGTAAGAGAAATGAACTAGGTACATTTATTTTAATTTAAAACTAGGGTGTTGGGAGATGTTAATCTTTTGATCTTTGGACCACGTTTGGAAAACACTGGCTGAATAACTCAAAACTATTCCTTTATAAAGTAGAAATAGTATTTTTTTTCTTGGAACCCTGTGTGGTTGCTCCTGTTTGCCACAAGACAGTAGGTAAGCTCCATTGTTTGAGAATGGAGGTGGAAATAACATGGACAGACCAGGGCTACTCAGTACACTTCTGCCACGTTAAGACCCCAAGGGCAGTCTGACAGTTGCAAGGCTTGAATTTTAATTTTATCAGGACGCTAATAAATTAGAAGAATTGGCTTCGTTAACAAAACTTTCCAAAGCCTGATGTTCAAACTACGATACAGTTTACTAATTTATGAACGGAAGACGGTTCCTTCCAGTGACAGAGATGTTTATGTCTACCTTCACAGTGCCTCTGTTTTGTATCAGGGCAGGCATGGAATTGAATCTTAGAAGCCAGGTAGTTGTTTGGAAAGCATGAAATCAAAGCAAAGGGAAGGGGACTGGAGACAGAGGCATTATCCAGGCTGTGGTGCGGCCAGTAACAACCTGCCCCAAACAGGAGCCTGCTAGACAGCCTTCCCTTGAGATACCCATATTTAGTGACTTTCTCTTGGATATCTACAAAACTCACCGTGTTTCATCTCTTTGACCTTCCTTTTTGTTATATTTCATTCTAACCATCCCCACCTGTTTAGAGTCTTTGGCCAGGCAAGTTATCATTTAATTGATGAGATTTCAGCTTGCTAAGTTATAATCACACTTTGTAAGGTTTCCCAGACATTTATCCAGGTCACCTTTAATGTAGTTTTAGGAATTCTCTCCAGTCTCTGGTAATAAATAAGTGTTATCAATTGTATATAGAGAATTGATACTGTTTATTATAATCACTGGATTGGAGAATATGACGTTGTCATTCAAAGGGTCAAGAAGCTAGACAGGGTTTTAATTGTCAGTTGGTAGGCTTCATACCACAATGAACATAAGGGAAAATTATCAGGACAGAATTCCTTTCTGGCTTGTCAAAGACTATCTAAGGTCATCATGATAATCATTTAAAACTGCACCCCAAGAATGTGTCAGTTTGGAATTTGTATGACTAGAGCTGAGATTTTCCAAGTAGTGATCTGCTTTCCAAAGGCAGGAAAATTGTTGTTATAAAATATCTATTTCTGTCTTTATGTGATTTTCACATGCTCTAGCAAGATTTCCAATTTTATTGTAAGATCATATGAAAGTCTTACAGGTATACTTTGGTGGGAAATTTTAAATTTTTTATTTGTTCTTTTTAGTTATATATGACAGTAGAATATATTTTGACAGATTATACATACATATAGTATAACTTCCCATTCTCCTGGTTGTACATGATGTGGAGCTCCGCTGGTCAGGTATTCACATAAGAACATTGGAAAGCTATGTCTGATTCATTCTACTGTCTTTCCTTTTCCTATCCCTGCTCCCTTCCCTTCATTCCCCTTTGTCTAATCCAAAGTACTTCTATTCTTCCATAACCTCCTCCCCTTATTGTGTGTCAGTATCCACATATCAGAGAGAACATTCAGCCTTTGGTTTTGGGGGATTGGCTTGTTTCACTTGGCATGATGGTCTCCAGTTCCACCCATTTACCAGCAAATTCCATAAATTCATTTTTCTTTATGGCTGAGTAATATTCCATTGTGTGTAGTATTCCATTGGGTATACTTTTGATATAATCTTGCATTTTAATATTCTTATCTGAAAGTAATAATATTTTGTCATTTTTCTGCCTTAGGAAGAAAATTATCAGAAACAATTTTTAGTCAAAGAATGGTATACAGTAGTTTATAAAAATAATGTAATCTTATGCCAGTATTATGTTCTAAAGGTTTACTGATATTCCCTGTACTGCTGAAATATTTTCTGTGAGTTTCAGAGTTTCTTCATTTTGAGATTCATAATGTTTATAATGTTACACAAAACTTAAGGAACCAATTTCTTCATTCATTTCAGTCTTTCCCTTTTTTGCAGGGGTGGTGGTGCTAAAAAGTTATCTGAAAACAACTTATCATCTGCATTTTTTTAACCAAAATGGCAGAATGATAATCATCAATTTAGCATTTTGCAGCAGTGTTTGCTAAAGAAAGTTCTTAGAACTGAAGTTATTAAGAAATGCACTTCATCTGAGATGAACCTTTCTGCCTACTGATATGGTCATAATTACAGAATCCATTAAAAATGTTTCAATCTGTTTTCTTTTCTGGGGGTATGAAGAGGGCTTTCATAGTGTACTTACTAAAAAGCAGTTGGAAATTTACATTTATGAAAAGGACTCTGTTAAGATTTTAAATACTTTAATCATAGAGGTAACTGTAATAATGAAGAAACAAAAAGTTCAAGTTTCTAGGAATAAAGAAAATACAAGAGTAAAACATCACTTACCATTGCCAAGCCAATTGACTACAGGTAAAATCTTATCCATTTAAAGAAGTTAGTCAATACCATGCCCCAAAATAACAATAAACATGTGAGAATTGGTTTATCTTACAGAGATAAGTGATGTATCTGGGTTAAATGTGGCTTTCAAACAGTGTGTATTGGAAATATGGAATCCGGAAAAGAATGCATCTTAAAATTTTATTGTTTTATAATTAGTTCTATGATTCAGTTAACACTCATTGTCAACCTTAGTACCAAATCAAGCCATGCAGTCACTTGAATTTGTCAGTTTTCCATTTATTCCACATGTATTTATATGCTGTCTCACATGCACAGCTATGAGAAAGGGGTGAGAAAACTCCCAGCTGATTTTTGTGTGATTAAGTGACCATTAATGGTTGAAAATCTTCCAAACTGAATCTGACTCAAGTTATACATTAATAGTTAACATTAACTAAGATTAATTATATGCCAGAACTGTCTTGAAATAATCTGTGAGAAAAAGAGAAGTAATTTTATATGTAAATCTGTATTCTCAGGGAATGCTTATTTCTCCTTTTCTCAGAATACAGAATAAGAGACAGATTCTGATAAAGTTTCAACACCTGATACCATCAGCTTTGGTCTTGGAGTTTATATCTGGGTGCCTCATAGCGGTCTTGCCCTTTGGAACTATGCTCAAGTTGCCTAAAACACTTTTCTTAGGGCCTTCTTTCTTTTTAGTTACTTAACCATCCAGTTTATCTTAGAACCATAGAATTTAAAGCAAAAGTGAACATTTTATAACCAAAAAAGCAGGGTCCAAAAGAAATAGCTTGCTTAGATTTATTAGGTCATTAATGACAGAGCCAAGACTAGGTTTTATGTTTCTTGATGTCTAGTTTAGTGATCTTTGATTAAACACATATCTAGAGGAAATGTGTTAAATGCAATGTTTTGATTAATATAATTTTAGAGTGTTTAACAACCTTATGACATAAATAACTGTCCATTTCAGCAGGAGAAGGGAAATATTGAAATTCTAAATGTTTTCCAGGTAAGAGGCCCATGTCTTCGTGTTATTCAAAATTTAATAACAATTTTGTTATATATTTGCCTTAGTTATTGATAAAATTCTTAAGACAGCCAGCATAGGGATGTTTGCCTGCTAGGTACTATTCCTTTATATGGTTTGGATATATTTTATTTGTTTAACCATTAACCATTAGAAATCTACACACTTGAATTAATTCATTCCCTTTCTTCTTTTTCAGTAATTAAATGAGGTTATTTTAATATGATTGGAAAAGAAACACAACTTACTATGACCTTACAATGACATATGTCTTAACATTTTGTTGTTTTTACATCAAAGAAAGACTGACATGTCAAACTTTGCAGAAAATAATCTTGTTTTAGGTTTATTATTTTTTTAAACAGGTAATAGTAAAATAACTTTAATCTGAATTGGTACCTTCCATTGCTGCCCTGTCTTCACTGCAAGAATAAGTGCATTTTACTTAAATGTATTGGAAAATTTGGACTAGAATCTCAGTAAATGTTAATTCCATTCTCTTTGATTATTTGTAATGCCCTCATGAAATGCAAAGCCTGATAATATGGGTTAAAATTTTGCTATTTTGTTTTTTTAGAAGTTTGCATATAGTAACCATAAGCAGTGTGAATCAACTCAAAATGTGTTTTGCCAATGCAAAAAACACTGGCAGATATATTTTTAAGAACAAATGCTCAGCTTTGAAACCTTGAATCTGAAAAGTCAAACTCCATTTCTGTTAAGTAAGTTTAAGTTTGGCGATTGACAGCAGATAATCAAAGTGCCTTCTGATACAAGTTGTGGTAGATGATATCTTGGTCCTTTCCCTAACAAGTGAGTCTAACATAGATACCAGAGAGTGGAGAATGTGCCTTTTCTTTCCTGATTCCTAATGAGCAAGACTTGGGTCATGGGCAGGATACAGCCTCTGCTAAGCCCATCCACCTTGGGCATGCAGCCCACATGAAACCCGGGGTTCCAACTCGGCTCTCAGCCAGCTTCTGAAGTGGCAGTAGCTTGTCTTTCAAAGTTCTAAGCACCTTAGATTTTTCTGATGCACATTTCAAAGTATTATCAAACATGAAAGAGATTTCATTATATATATGTCAAAAATCTTTAGTTCGTTCTTAAATAATTTTCAGAGAAATTACAATCCAGGCTGATTCTTTCCATTTTAGCCTACCTACTGTGGTTACTAGATCAAGGTACTTTTCTGGTAATGAAATAAGAAACCTTTTTATTGCTGGAGTTTCCTGTTGGCCACGTAGTTTTCTGAGCAATATGTAACATTGACTAGTTATGCAATATGTTGGATTTTACTGCAAGCTCTTTGTTTAAAAAGGGTGTGAGAGGTTTTGGCCAACAAGAAAGTGAAGTCAAAGTTAAGTATGATATTATCTTACCACCTGTCACATGAGTAAACCTAGATTCATAAGCAAATATGTTAAAGATTTAAATATTTCTATCAACTCAGATAAGTTGGATATAAAATAGTTATTTTCTCTTATCCTTCCCTGCATGTGATTTGGGAAAACTTTTTCTCCAGGAAAAATTGGTCCCCAAAATTATATACAAATGATAATGGATAAGTGAGGGAAGTTGCTTCTGTGATTCCAGTGGAGAAAGAAGGATCTGGATGCGTATTCATGACATGTTTAAATCCTAATCTGTGGACAAGAGTCAGTTCTTCACAATTATGTCGAAATGTGCATACTACAGTAACACAGCCACATCAATGTTTATAGCAGCTCAATTCACAATAGCTAGACTGTGGAATCAACCTAGATGCCCTTCAATAGATGAATGGATAAAGAAACTGGAATATATACACAATGGAATACTACTCATCCATAAAGAAGAATAATATTATGGCATTTGCAGATAAATGGATGGGGTAGGAGATTATCATGCTAAGTGAAATAAGCCAATCCCAAAAAAACAAAGGCCGAATGTTTTCCCTGATAAGCAGATGATGATATAGAATCTAGTTGGGGTGGAAGAGGGGTGAGAGAGGAATGGAGGATCTTTAAATTATGTAGAGGGAAATGAGGGAGGGGAGGGGGTATGAAAAATGGTGGAATGAGACAGACATCATTACCCTATGTACATGTGTGATTAACAAGAATGATATGAATGTACATCATGCACAACCATAGAAATGAAAAGTTGCACCCCATATGTGTACAGTGAATCCAAATGAAGTCTGTAAAAATTAAAAAAAATTTAAAAATAATAAATAAATAAAAGTCCAACACGAAGCCAAAAATAATAAAAAATAAAAAAATGAAGGTCCCTGTTGACCATGGTTTGGGGGCTCCCCTCTGGAAAATGCTAAGATTCAGGATCCTACTGTCTCCCTTGTCTTCAGCTGCTTTGTGCTTAGTTCTCCCATGTAATATTTCAAGATTTGTTTAGAACAAGTCCTTCCAAACCTTATACAGAAAAGTATCTTTAGCCTATGTTGGTTTTCAGGATATATGTGGAGACTATGTTGTAAATAACACATTGCCTGTTTTTAGTAATTCCAAGCATTAGAAATTTCTTAATATTCAATCTAATTATCTCTGTAAAACAGGGTTTCTTAACCTTGGCACTACTACCATTTGGGGCTAGAACATTCTTTCTTGGTGAGGAGCAGGGGGGCCTTGCCTGTGCCTTGAGGGATGGTTAGCAGCATCCCTTCCCTGACCTCTGCTCACTACAAGTCAATGGGCCCTGCTTCCAGTTAGGACTGCCTGAACTGTATCTGAACATTGCTAGAAGTTTCTTGCCAGGGGTGAGATGGGGGGAAGGGGAATTGTCCTTATTAGAGAACCACAGCTCCAAGAAAACAGAATACTAGAGAAAAGACCTTAGCAATTACCCAGTTTCTATTTTCTCAATTTTCATGTGGCTATGATTTACTTAAGATCTCATGTTTCTTTAGTCAGAGATTGGAACTCAGGTTTCCCAACTTCCCAGTTACTTTTTTTTCCTACCACCACATGCTTGGTTTAAGATACTCTGATCCCCCGGTTGATGGGATTGTCCAAGTAACTCAGTTCTGTTATAGCACAGCCAGCCATTCAGTAACCTAATCTATAGTGTGCATATAAAATCTACAGTATTCCTTAGAAAGCCATTTGGACATATTGTCTTAAGTTGTTTTCCCCAGAAACAACTCTGGGGTGATAACTCTTGTAAAAACGGTTTATTAGAAGTTGTTCTGGGCTGGGGATATAGCTCAGTTGGTAGAGTGCTTGCCTCACATGCAAAAGGCCCTGGGTTCAATCCCCAGCACCAAAAATAAAGAAATAAAAGAGGAATTGTTCTAAGGAAAAATTGGTTGGTGAGCAGAGACATAGGGACAAGGAAACCAAACAAGGATACAATGTCAGACACATTTCCAATCAAGCAGTTTTAGTTCTGTCTCACAGGAGAGCTCTGGAGACTGTGTAGATCATATCTCAGAATTATTCAGATTAGGTACAAGAGAGAAAACTGGAGAAATTATGCTTCTCTTCTCATCATTGTTTAGGATGGAGTTTCTTAACCTCCATACTATTGACCTTTGGGCAGTAGTTCTTTGTTCTTCACTGTGGGAGTCTGTCCTGTGTATTGTAGGGGGTCTGCAGCACCCCTGACTTCTAGTTACTAGATGCCAGTAACATCCCAGTGTCCTCTCCCTGCCCAGTTATGATAACCAGAGTTGTTTCTCACCATTTTGACTACTAGAGATCAAAACTCCCCTCCCTGTCAAGAACGGTTGGTTTAAGTGCGGCCCTTGTAGAGATGTAAATTCCCAGGAATTTCAGGCTACCAGGTAGAGAACTCCTTGTAGTCAGAAAGTGGCTTTCTGATGGAAACACAGTCTCTGGCCATGGAAGTGAAAGCGTGCCAGAAACAAGTGTGCATAAAAAGGTTAGTGAATCCCAGGGGACAAGGGTAGAGCCCTGACATCTTTTCCTACCTCATTAAATTTCTTTTTTTAGGTCTGGGCCTATAGCTTGGTAGAGTGTTTGCCTACCATGTATGAGACCCTGGGCTTGATCTCCAGCACCACCAAAATTAAAAAAAAAAAAAAATTCAGTCATGTGAGCAGTAGGAAGCTATCTGATATAAAGACATAATTTTTTAAGGGCTTTTACTGGACTAAGCGTTATAGCTCTATGTCTTGTAGTCAGCACCACTAAAACACAGTACCTGTTTCAATTACATGTCCAGAATACCCCTCCACTGGGGCTAATTTTAATCTCTGTGTAATTGGTTTGTTCAGAATCCTGATTTGAGAAGGGATTTTAAAACTCAGAACTGTTCCTGCAAGACTAGAATTCCTGAATTCTGTTTTACTCGTATAATAGAAATCACGTTGTTTGGGCTGTGTATTTCTAGTTTTTCATTACCTACCCACCCCCATCCAGTATGCATTCATTCAGGAAATACTTTTTGAATGTCTAATATGTGCTCAGTACTTTACTAAATAATAGGAATACAATAAGGGACAAAAGAGATATCCTTGTTTTGTTAGTGGAATTTTCAGTATATTAAGGGAAAAAGACAAGGAATTAGTTGTAGTCTAAAGAGCTAGATGGTCAGAAAATGGTCATGAGTTCTCACTCTGGGTTTCCTGGACCATGAGAACTGGGTGGTCCTGTTTTCCCCCATTAGAGAGTCTATGCCCAATTCTTATTGGCTTAGTTCTCAGTGTAGTGATATTGACAGGTGGGAGAATCTTTGAGAGGTGGAGCCTAGTGGGAGATTATTAGTTATTTAAAAAAGGATTAATATTTTTCTCATGGGAGTGTGTTCTTGCTCTCTTGGGAAGTCACACCAGAGCATATTGTTATATCAAAAAAAGTAAACCTGGCTCTTCCCCCAATTTCTTGCTTCTTGCTCACACATGCCCCTTCTATATACTTCTCTTCCATATGGTAATGCAGCCAGAGGGGCTATCATCAGGATGGTGGTACCATGTTGTTTGGACCACCAGAATTGTGAGCTAAATCAACCTCTTTATAAATTACACCCTCAGGTACTTTGTCACAGCAACAGAAAACAGATCAAGACACTATCTTTCCAATATGATTTCTTTCATTATTACTTTTCCATGTGTAGTAAAGTGACAATGCCAGATTCCACCTCCAACTTTCTCAATTTCTTTTAAATTCTTTGGTTTTATACTATTATATCTTCCTGTTCTTCAGCTTCCTGCCATACCTGCTTTTCATTACTGTGTCTTCCACCTCACCTTTCAAAACAAACTTGACTTTTAATAACTATATTGATCCAGCCTCCTGCTTGCCCAATTGAATCTTATGGCTTTGTTGGAACGTCTCTGGTGTTTGTGTGAAGTCTACCTCTGGCTTGCACTCCTTCCTCCACATGCTGTCTCCATATTGACTTCCAATTTCCAGGTACATTTCTGAGACTTTATTCTCTTGGAGGATCCCCAAGCACTGTGTTTATTTGAAGACCTCAGGGAGGGGGGCTGAGTTAAGCCAAGCAGTGACTGGTGATGGAATGATCAGCTGTGACTTGGCTGTCCCACAGATAGTTTATCCATTCTCTGCTTGGAGTCATAATCCTTTGGCTTAAGCAAAAGGGTTGTCCTGGAACTTCTCTGCTGTGTGGAGGTCTGCCTGGGGTTTTTCACTTTCAGAGGGCCTTCAGCTGGAATAAGACATTTTGCTTGAATTATGTCTCAGACTCTACTCAGTACAATCTAAATTATTTAGAAGATCTTCAGTAAAACATTCTACTTTGGTTATGGCTTTACCCTAGTGGTTTTTATTTTTTATATAATTATCAGCTTTAATTTTTTAAATTTCTCCCTGTAGCAGACAGTTGTCAGATGTGTTATGGCTCCCCAAACCCCCATATTCCTATTGAGAAGTTCCCACCCTAGGAATCTTGGTGTGAAACAGAATATAGAATGCCACGTAGTAACTCAACTTTCCTTGTAGCTTGGTCTAGGCATGTGACATAGGTTTGATCAGTAAGGTATATCCACAGACTCTGAATCTGGAGCTTGTAGAAAAAACAAGCAAGGGCAGTGGAGAATCTGAGCAACACTCAGTTTCCAGAAGCAGTGTCCAGTATTTGGTTCCAGCAAAGGTAATGTAAAAAGCTGTAGATGCTCAGTGATTTTGGTCACAGCAGCAGTATGTGCTTTTGGACTGGTTGATGGTGTGATACTTGGCTATGGTCTTAGTTACTGTGTTCCTGCCCATTTTCTGAGCCTTTCCAATGATTTTGTGGGTCAAACAATATCCTTCCTGCTAACTCCTATTTAGAAGTCAGCCAGAATTGGTTACATCTAGGAACACTGCCTTTTTTCTTGTTTCCCCTATCTCATCAGTCCTTCATAAACTCTAATAATCCTTCTGGGATCATTTTCTTAATTTAAGTGCATATTTTATAAGTTCCCCTACTGCAAATCTTGTGGTAATAAACACTCTATTTTATCTGTAAATACCTTCATTTAACTGTTCTTCTTGGAAGACAATTTTGTTGCGCATATCATTATAGGTTGACAATTAATACTGCCCATAATGATTGTTAAAGAAAGAACTATCATCTTCATTATTTCTTTGTAGGTGGTCTATTTTCTGGCTTCTTTTAGGTTCTTTTATTTATTTGTATTTTGAAGATGAAATTGACCTAGAGGCTCTAGAAAAATATTGCTCTGGAATTTCCCTGGTAGTCATCTTCTCTTGGGTTTGGTTTGGTCTGCATATCAACTGTAGGAGCCAAAGACTTACCCCATCTATAGAACTGGTGGAATTTTGCTTTTGATCTTATTCCATCAATCACTCCTCAGCCCAGTCCCCTTTTGTATTCTACTTCTCGAAGTCTACATTCATCTGCATTTGTGGCTGTCAGTCTAGCTGTTGATTCTCCATTAAGCCCTTTCGTCCTCTGAGAGTCTAGATTAAAAACCATTTCCTAGACCAAAAACCAATTTGAAATGAACCTGGATTACTTGAACCTCTTCAACTGAGTGCTTAACATATCAACTGTAGAATGAAGCAACCAGAAGACTATTGAGGCATCATCCTTCATGGAGATGTACACAAAGCGTTCTTATAAAGTCAGCAGTGAGACAAAGACTTGTCATAATTTATTTTTATCATAGTTTATCTTTGTCCTGCATAAAGTCCATTTATAAATAAACAAAAAATAAAATATAAAATAAAATAAAAAGGAAATTAGTGGGATACATCCAGCTTTGTTCTTTTTCACTCAAGATTGCTTTGACTATTTAAGATCTTTATAGCTCCATATGAATTTTAAGACTTTTTTCTGTTCCTGCAAAAAATTATAGAAATTTTGATAGAAATTTTATTGAATCTGTAAATTGCTTTGGATAGTATAGACATTTTAATAAAACTATTTTTTCCAGTCCCTGAACATAGATTATCTTTCCATTTATTTGTATCTTCTTCAGCTTCTTCCATCAGGGTTTCATAGCTGTCAGTATACGTAGCTTTAACCTCCTTGGTTAAATTTACTCCTAAGCATTTTTATTTTTGTAGCTATTACAAATGGGATTACTTTCTGATTTCTTTTTCAGATAATCTCTTGTTAGTGTATAGGAACACTATTTGTTTTTGTATGTTCGTTTTGTATCATGCAAATTTATTGAATTTGTTCTAACAGGTTTTTGGTGAGGTCTTCTGTGTATATGATCAGGTCATCTGCAAACAATTTAACTCGTTTCTTTCTGATTTGGATGTCTTTTATTTCTTGCTCTTAACTAATTGCTCTAGTTAGGACTTCTAGTACTATGTTGAATAGAATTGGTGAGGGCAATCAGTCTACCTAATTTCAATATTTATTACCAAGCTATAGCAATACAAAGAGCATAATAATGGCATAAAGAGACACATAGACCAATGGAACAGAAAAGAGAATCCAGAAATAAGTTCATGCATTTATGGTCTACTGATTTTTTACAAAGATGCCAAGAACACACAATGGAAAAGGACAGTCTCTTTAATGAATGGTGCAGAGAAAACGATAGCCATATGCAAAAGACTGAAATTAAATCCTCATCTCACCCCATATACAAAAATCACCTCAAAATGGATTAAAGACCTTAAACTATAGAACTTCTAGAAGAAAACATAGGAGGAGAAACTGGAACATGGGTCTTGCCAAATATTTTTTTTTGATGTTTGAAAATCATCTAGAGATTAGTTTACTAAGCCACAAAGCAATTACCACTAGCACCCACTTTTAGAGAAAGAAGTCAAGAAATATCCTAAAATTGATAGCTGGTGTCATGGTTCAAGCCCAATCTGAAAAGAGTGGTTCTCCATCACTCAAGGGCAGATCCCACCAGATCCCGCCCTTCACGCTGGCTTTGTGCTTAGGATGTTTCAGTAAGAAAAGTGACAAGATCTGGTTTGCTTCAGTATATTGGAAATCTTTCTAATATAAACTATGAGAAAGCAATTCCGATTTAATGGAAGAGATGCCAAAGGACTCAAGATTAATGTTATCCATTATTAGCATGTAAAACTGAGGGAAAGATCAGTGAATTGTGCTCATAGAATTTTGCCCCTGGGGGCAGGGGAAGATGTAAGGGTCAACTCAAAGCCATTGATGAAAAGATGAAGACGGACTCTCAAAGCATGGGTTTCTGGCTAGAATTTGTTCCTTGCTCACTATGTCAATTTTTTCTCCCAGTCCCCTCAGGCTGATTCTCTAGGTTAATATGGAGATCATGTTTGCTGTAGTAGAGAAAGGAAGTGACGGGCTTTCCCAGTGTCAGTGTTGAAAAGCTTCCCGAGTCACACTTGGCCCAGGCTTTTCCAGGGAAGATGGACAGAGGGAAAGGAGGTGCTGGCACCAAGTGAGGGCTTGACAGGGCTCTGGAAAGTTCAGAGGAGTTGGAGGCCCAGGTGGCAGGACGCACGTGGATAGCAACAAACTCCTATGGCCGTGAGAGTCTCAGTGCCCATACAAGGGACAGCAGTCCAACCTGCCCATCTTGCCAATGATTTTTTTAGATGTGACCTCAGAATCACAGGCAACAAAAGCAAAAAATATAGGTAGAATTGCATCAAACTGGAAGTTTTCTACACAATCAAGGAAACAATAAGCAGAATGAAAAGACAATCTATAGAATGGGAGAAAATATTTGGAAACCATACATCTGATAAGGGATTAGTATCCAAATATATAAAGAACTCAATAGTGAGAAAACAAGTAATCCAATTTAAAAATGGGCAGAGGACCAGACTAGACATTTCTCAAAAGAACACATGCAAATGGCCAATAGGTATATGAAAAAGATCTCAGCATCACTAATCACCAGAGCGATGCAAATTAAAACCACAATGAGCTAGCATCTCACACTGGTTACAAAGGCTATTATCAAAAAGACAAAAAGATAAAGCGTTTGGTGAGGATGTAGAGAAAACGGAATCAAGAGAACCCCTGTTCACTTTTTTAAAAATGTTTTTTAGTTGTCGATGGACCTTTATTTATTTTTGTATGGTGCTGAGGATTGAACCCAGTGCCTCACACATGCTAGGCAAGCACTCTACCACTGAGCCACAGCCCCAGCCCCCCTGTTCACTATTGATGGAAATGTAAATAAGCACAGTCATCCTGAAAAGTAGTAAGGAACTTTCTCAAAAAATTAAAAATAGAATTAACCATATGATCTATCAACCCATTTATGAAAATCAGTATGCCAAAGAAAGATCTGCACTCCCATGTTTATTACCACATTATTCACAATAACTAAGATGTGGAATCAACCTAAGTGTCCATTAACAGATGAATGGATAAAGAAAATGTGGTATGCATACACAATGGAATACTAATGAAATGTTTAAAAGAGGGAAATCTTGTCATTTGTGACAACATGGGTGAACCTGGAAAACATGATGCTAAGGAAAGTCACCAGGCACTGAAAGAGAAATACCACATGGTCTTACTTGGAATCTAAAAGAGTCAAACTCAAAAACAAAAAGGAGAATGGTGATTTCAGAGGCTATGGTTGGGAATACTGGGGAGATGCTGATTAAAAATTTCAGTTAGGGAGTGTGAAAGTTAATGATACCAAGATGAACTCTTTCTTGTTAGATCCAGACAAAATTAGAGCCAGAAAGTTATGAAGGGGAGGGCTTATGTCTGCCTACTTGAGCACTTTCTCAAGGACTTTCTAATGGCTCAAAAAAGATTCTACACATATCATTCTACACATTATCATGCTTTGCTCATTCTACACATATCCCATGCTTTGCTCACCTCACATGTATGTATGCACAGATTTGGATAACAAAGGTTATTTTTAACATTGTTTAAGGTTGTAATAATTCAGACAAGATGTTCTGGACAGAATGCTTGCCCAACAATGGCACCTTCACCAATGAGCCAGCTCCTGCCTCAAGTCTCCAAGACCATTGAACTCTGTTTCCAAGGAGCTTATACTAATGTCTCTCTTTTTGTCTTTAAAACCTTCTGCTTGGATATCCTTGAATACACTCCCATAGTTCAGTGATGTGCGTATTCCCATTGCAATGTTCTGTTCTTCCAGAATCATCATTCTTTGGAAAGTCTCACTCAGACTGCTATTTAGGTTGACAGAACAAACAAGTTCAAAATATCTATTATACATCACAGTGACTATAATTAAAATAATATGTTAAATACTTGAAATTTGCTAAGACAGTAGATTTTAAGTGTTCCCATCACAAAAAATATGTGAGGTAATGCATATATTAGTCTGATTTAACCATTCCTTGTTGTCTGCATACACCAAACATCATGTGGTATAACATAAATATATACAATTTTTATCTGCTAACTTAAAACATTTTAAAAATTTATGTAAATTTAAAAAGATTAAACCAATATTTGTAGACCCCAGGAATCAACTAAAAGGACAACTGATGGAATAATTCAGTAAGATAACTGAGACCAAAAGAAAAAGTCCAGATATAGAAATTTAAGCAACAACCAGGTAAAAGAAGTGATAGGAGAAATAATCCCTTTGTATAGTTTTTTAAAAGGTGATATACTAGACAGCATGAAACACATAGACTCTGTATGAAAAAAATTACAAAATATCATGAAGAGAACAAAAGATTTAAAAGGCATCGCCACATTTGGGCAGGAAAATACAACCTCATCGAAATACTAGCTCTCCTTAAGTTAATCTAACTGACCCAAAAGAGGTTTTTTTTGTTTTCTTGTTTTGTTTTGTTTTTGCAGTGCTGGGGATCGAACCCAAGGCCTTGTGCTTGCGAGGCAAATACTCTCCCAACTGAGCTATATCCCCAGCCTGGTTTTTTATTTTGTTTGGAATTGGACAAGCTAATTCTTAAAACTTGTTCTACAATAATGAAAATAAAGAGGTCCTGGCATATGAGTGGATCACAATTCAAAGGAACAAGCTAGAAAAATCTAGAAATATATCCAAATATAAATAGAGGTTAAATAGATGTTTTATTTTAAGGCAGTGGAGAAAAAGATGAGTCTTCAGTAAATGATATTGGGACAATGAAGCCGCCATCTGAAAAAAAAAAAGTTGGATCTCTGCTTCACGGATTATACCAAAATGATTTCCAGATGAATAAAAAATGTCACATTAAAAAATAAAACCATAAATTACCAGAAAATAAAAGAGAAAATCATTTATTTAACTACCAAAAAATCATGTCACTATAAAAATGTCAAAGACAAAAGACAGATGGAGGAAATTTTTTGTAATTCACCTCAAAAAGGGCTAATTTCCTTAACAAATAAAAAATGTTTATAAGGCTAGGGACATAGCTCAGTGGTAGAGCAGTTGCTTGCCATGCATAAAGCTAACTTAAAACATTTTGAAAAATAAATTTATGTAAATTAAAAAGATTAAGTCAATATTTGTAGACCCCAGGACAACTGATGGAATAATTCAGTATTTCCAAATCATTAAGAAAAAGAGCAACAACTCATAGAAAAAAAGGCAAAACCTGTGCACAACAGTTCAGAAGAAAGCCAGGTGTGCACCCAAAGTCCCAGCTATTAGGGAAGCCGAGACTGGAGAATCACGAGCTTGAGGGCCACCTTAGCAACGTAGGCAACGTAGCAAGATCTTGTCTCAAAAAAGAGAAGAAGGACGAGGAGGAGGAAAGAATAACTGTTCAGAAGAAAGGAAGTATATGAGAATTTGAAATTTAAAGATTATATAATTTTTTAAAAAACAATAATAGCACTTGGTTGGAGAGGGTGTGGGGAAACATGCTCACTACAGATCGTGCAGTGTATATTTCTACAGTTGCAGTGACGAGCAATTTGATATTGTCAAAATTTTAAGAGCACATTCCTTTTAACCCAGCAATTTCATTCCTAGGAATTTATAATTCTTTTTACACACGTGAAAAATAATGTATGGACAAGAATATTCTTTGTAATAGCAAAAGATTTAAACAAAGGGTTTATCAATAGGTGGCTGGTTATAGAAATTGCAGTGTGTCTCTGGAACAGAATAATAATCAGTAAGAATAAGGGAGCTATTAAGTAAAGATATCCAAGATATATTGTTAACTTCAAAAATTTAGAACACAACAGGGTGTATAGTAAGCTACAATTTAAGTAAGGAGAAGATAAAGTCTATCTATGTATGTGTATACATATGTGCACACACACATGCACACACTTGCATGTAAAGTAAGTACTGCTATGTGAGGTAAATGGCATTCGTAAGTACTAGTATGCTCATTCAGATGAGGAAACCAACAGTTAGAGACCAAGCTCTTTCCAGGTACTATTAACAAAAACCACAGGAATAAGAGTCCAGGAAATCTAACCATGGAATCCCTACTCTGCTAATCTGTAGTCTCCACTGCAGAGTAGAGAGTATAGGCAGCACCTGACTTACACTGTTTTAACTTAAGATTTTTCAACTTTATAATGGTGTGAAAATGATACACATTCTGTAGAAACTGTACTTTGAATCCTGAATTTTGCTCTTTTTCCAGACTAGTGATAGACCATGTGATACCCTCACATTGCTTCAATCATGAAGATAAATAACTGCATACTCCACACCGTACTGTGCTTGCTCTGGTTGGGTTGTATGCTTGCCACTTCGCTCTAGAAAAGCAGGGAACCTTGATTAGAAGTTTCACCAGAACATAGGGGGATGGAAAGTCCCCTAAAATAAAACACTCATCAGTGGTGGAAATGATGTTGAGCCAAAATGCAACATGTGTTCATTATACTTTACTTCGGTAGAAATATCTTTATTTTACTCTCATACTGGATCTTGTTTGGTTTGTTATAGAATTCTACACGGAAAATAGTTTTTTTTTTTTTCCTTTAGAACTCTGAAAGCATTGCTTCATTTTCTTCCCTGATTCTGTACTGCTGATTCATGCTAGTCAGGGTCCCAGCCTCACGCATACTAGGCCCACACTCTACCTCTGAGCTACATCCCCAGACCTTTTTATTTTATTTTGAGATAGGATCTCACTAAGTCACACACACTGACCTGGAACTTGGGATCCTCCTACCTCAGCCTTCCAAAAGCTGGTATTTCAGGTGTGTACCACCACACACAGCTCTCTGTAAGTTTTTAAAAATCTTTAACCTTAGTATGAAATTTCTTAAGGTGTGACCAGGTGTGAACATTTTCTACTCTTTATGTTGTCATTCTATGAATCTTTTTCATCTGTATACTTGGGTCTTTCTTTTGCTCTAGGAAAATGTTGGGTTTTCTTTGTTGTCTATATTACTTTTTCTCCAATACTTGCTTCTCTTTATTTTATTTTGTTCTCATGATGATTTTCATTCTTCTCTATGATCCTTATCTTCTTGGTCAAAACTATTTTCCCCTGGGAACCTTGAAATTTAAGCTTTCATTCTGAAATTATGTTGTCTTTTTTCTATTTTCTGAGTTTAATCAACTCTCATTTCACATCTTCCTGGGTGTTTCTTTTTTTCTATTTCTATTCTGAGTTATTTTGAATTTATTATTCAAGGTGAATTTTTAATGTGCAAATTCTTGTTTTAACATATTTAATTTAGGTTGAAGTCATAATTTTTTCTCTGCTTCATGGGTTTTGGAGTGTGTGGGGGGGCGTGTTAGAAGAATATTTCCATCTGCTGACATTTTGATACCATTTCCTATCTTCTAATAGCTTTATATGATGTTGCCTGCTATTTGTGTTCATTTTCAAATGTCTTTGGTATTTTTGTATTTCTGCTTATTTGGTATTTTGTGTTTGTTTTTGGTTTTGTTTTATTTACAAACCTATAGGTAAAGGACAGAATTCAGCTTGGATCTGGGTCTCTTAACTCAAAAGCATCCTATTCCATTGTTACAGTGAAGTTCAATTTTTAAGTAGATGGGATATTTGGAGGTTGGGTTGCTAATTTTCCAAGTTTATGGTTTTTTATTGTTTCCGTAAAACCTTTAATTTCCATTGTTTGCTTTCCTTGTTTTCACCATCAAACATTTGAGAAGCTCTTCCTTTTTGAAGGCAGCTACCTCTTCTTTAGGATGGGACCTTCCTGAACTGCACAGGGATCTTCAAGGCAGTCTCTAATCTCCAGATGGCAACCCCATTCTCTGAGTTCCCCCTGTCCAGTTCTATTAGAAAGGACTTTGTATTCCACCACAGTTACACTCCAGTTGTCCTCGGCTCTTCTCTACAGTCTGCACCTGCCTTCTCTCTGCTGCTGGGGACTCTGGAGTTGGTCCTTCAGTTTTATTTTATTTATTTAACTTTTGGTCCTTCAGTTTTAGATGCTTATGCTTTTTTCCTACTTATATGTAAATTTAAATTGTTAGTATCTCTATCTTCTAGTTATGCTATGGGTTAAGTTACTTTTTGGAATATGTGGAGGAATTCAGTTTTACATTCATTTGTTTCACATAAAGTTGTATGTGTTTGTGAAAGAAAAGAAAAAAAGACTATCCTACTTCCCAAAATCATGGCTTCTTAATGCCATTTCCCAGTAAAAGGAATCAAAATTACATACAGAAATAACCATGTCTGGTGCAGAAGGTGTATAAAGTGAGCCTGGAGTATCTTGTTCTACAAGGAAAGAAGGAAGCTATGGAAACTGCAGGAACCCTGTCAAAAGGACCCAGGAGCCAACATTGAGAGGAACATGCCTGTCAAAATTCAGGTGCTTTGAGCATTAAAAAAATAATAGTAACTGCAGTGACAGAAACACATGTATGCATTTGTGCTGATAATAAAAACTGAACATTATTGGTTGCTTTTATGAAGGTAGGGAACCAATTCTTTATTTTCAAAATTGGTAAATGAAGGAAAAGAATGAAGTAATTCTTTTTGTTTTTCCTGAAATTTTGTACCTCTGGGTAACCAAATTATTGATGAAGGAAATTTTTTCTTACGGAAATATTCCTGCTAACACATGAAGAAGAAATGATAAAATATCACCATCTTGCAACCTCTAATGAATTTAAGCCACCTAGACCGTAAGTGGTGGCTGCTACATCATGAAATGATAGCCACCCAGGAATGTGCATCCTGATAGAAGCGCCCCACGCCAAAACAGTAACCTGAATCTGCTCAAAATCCTAAAGCTACTTACCACTTCACAGAGCAAATGCAACAGACTTATGGTGTAAAAAATGCAATCAGCAAACTCCAAACTGCTGTGAACAAAATCCAGACTGTGAGAAACACATTGGAACTAACTGCTTCTTTGACAGATCAGTTGCAAGGGAAAAAAGAGGGGACAAAAATGATCACAGGGTGGAAAGAGAGTGACTTATACATTTTAAAACTTCAACGATACACACAGATGCCACAAAACAGCTTTCTGGTCAACAGCAAACCATACTTAAGACCATGCTCCCATAAGATTATAATGGAGCTGAAAAATTCCTGTGGTCTGGGAATGTCACCAATGTCATAATCTTGTAGCGACATTTTCATGTATTTGTGGTGATGCTGGTGTGAACAAACCTACCATGCTGCCAGTCATATAAAGTATGCATGCAGTAATGTGTAGTACTTGATAATGATGACAGATGACTCTCTCACTGGTTTATGTATTTATTACACTATCATTTTCATCATTCTACTAGTGTGTGCTCCTTCAACTTATAAAGAAACGTGATTGTGGTTGACTGTGAAGCAGTGTGCTGTGTTATACTGACAGTGGCCCTATACGTCTCACTTTTACCACGTAGCTCGATGACATCTGTACCATCCAGGTTTGTGTACGTGACTCTGTAATGTTTGCACAAGGATGAAATCACCTAAGGACACATTTACAGAACATTTGTGTCGTTAAGTGACACATGGCTGTTTATCAACCAATGGCAAAATATGGACCTTATTGAATCCTGATTCGTAAAACCATAAAAGATTTTAAGAATAAGATAACTGAGGAAATATAAGCAGTTACTGTGTAGAAATCCAGGAATCATTAGTATTTGCAGGCATGAAATGTAATTGTGGTGTTCTTTCATTTTTAGAAAGTCATTTTCTCTTAAAAATGCATACTGAATTATACACAGAGGTCTGGGATATCTTCAGAATAATCCTGGAGAAGAGTGAGTGGGTGGAGTATAGATGAAACAAGACTGAAGATCTGAAGAAAGTGTACCGTTCTCTCTTCTTTTTTCCAATATTTGAAACATCCCATAATAAAGTTTTGTTTTTTTGAAACTGAGAATAATGTTAACCTGGAGTGATTAAAGTATCCTTATTATTTTATTCTTTGAACTTTTTGAGTCTTTAAAAATTGTAACATAAAAAGATGAGAAAAATATGTCTCTGGATAGGGACAAACTTTGAAATCATTAAGCAACAGAAAAAAACAGAAAGGAAAATACTTGGGGCTGTGGATGTAGTTCAGTTGGAGAGCACTTGCCAAGCATGTGCAAGGCCCTGGGTTTTATCCTCCACACCAAAAAAGAAAAGAACCAAAGGAAAATACTTAATAAATTTGATGGCATCAGATTGGAATTTTTGTATCCCCAAAACCATTATAAAACAATCTAGTTAAATGACAAATTGGGTTAAATATTATAATAAATACTTTAAGGGGCTGTTTCACAAGCAAAACACCAAATTTTCAGTAGAAAATGGTCAGAAACATGTCTCGGTAGTTCACAGAAAAAAATGGTTAATAGGCATATTTTTAAACATTTAATATTCAATAAAGTGAGGTACTTTTATGTATCAAATTATTAAAGAGTGAATGTAATTTTCATTGCTGGATTTCTGGAAAGCAATTTGCCAATTCGTATTGCATGTTCTTATCCTAAAGAAATGTTTCTAAATGCAGGGAAAGATTTTTGCTCGGGATCACTCATTACCACATTATTCATAATTTGAAAACAGCAGACTGTCTTATGTGTAAGTAAGTTGTATACAGTTACTTTAGATGTGTAACTATGGAAACTTTTGAAAACAACACTTGAGTTACATGAGAAAATGATCAGAATAATAATGACTGAAAGAATTACGTGACACTATAAATTGAATGCTCCCACATGGAATATAATAAGTGTATAGGGTCCAGACACAAGCAATGTGTCAAGATGTTACTGTCACCAGAGACTGGATGACACTGCTCGGTGGTCCATAACTATTTGGAGGTAAATTGGTAGGAATTAAGTTTTATTCAAAGCCAGCTTTGATGGAATCTAGAGGAAACATTTTGTTTCAAAAATTTCTCTCTGTGGGGAATGTGAGGTGATGGGGGCAAGGGACACTTTTAAAAGAGAAGAGGCAGAATGGGACAAAAGTCAGGAAATGTAAGTCTGCAGATTTAGGCAGCCTGCACGAAAGCGGCCAGGGCTGGGGGCCAAGCCGTTCCGCCTTCTCAGGCCAGGTGGCAGCCCCTCCTCTCAGCACAAGGAAGTTGCTCTCAATTTTTAAGGGCAGCCCGTTTCAGCCTGTTTCATTATCGGTTATTAGAAGTGGTTGTTGATTTATGTATAATTAATTTGTTTATATTGGTGTGTTTTTCAAATTTTGGATAATAGAACTTTAACTGTCAACAAAATTATTTTAATTTTTTATTTTTACAGACTGCATTTTGATTCATTATACACAAATGGGGTACAACTGTTGTGCACAATGTAGATTCACACCATTTGTGTAATCATACATATACATAGGCTAATGATGTCTTCCTCAGTCCACCATCTTTCATACCCCTGCCCTCTCCCCCTCTCATTTCCCTCTACATAATCCAAAGTTCTTCCATTCTTCTCTTGCTCCCCATCCCCCAACATCCATTATGTATCATCATCCACTTATCAGAGAAAATATTTGGCCTTTCTTTTTTGGGGGACGGGCTAATTTCACTTAGCATGATATTCTCTAGTTCCATCCATTTACCTGCAAATGCCATAATTTTATTCTTCTTTATGGCCAAATAATATTCCATTGTGTATATATACCACAGTTTCTTTAACCATTCATCTATTGAAGGGCATCTAGGTTGGTTCCACAATCTAGCTATTGTGAATTGAGCTGCTATAAACATTGATGTGGCAGGACAAAATTATTTTTAAAAGAAATAATCATTCAATCAGACCCTGTTTTTGTTCCCAAACCTCCTGACTAGACGCCCAAAGTCTGATGTGAAAGGTTGCTGGGCAAAAGAAGCCCAATGTCACCTGCTTCAGTTTTCTTTAGATCCATCAGTCTGTACCTTTAGCCTTGCTGAGACCTTTCTGTTCTGACAGGGTGTGGGGAGACAGCTTATCACTGTATTGCCGGAGTGACCGACTTGCTGCCATGCAGAAGCCTTTATCACCTCTAGCAGGAAACAGACAAGGAGAGACAGCCCCAAGTTTCCAGGAACAGAGCCTGTATTAGGAAAGAGATTTTGTTGTCTTCTGTGCATTATTTCAGGTTCAGGAAGGACTTCCTTTAGGTCAAGATCACCAGAAAAGGGTTGGGAACGTAGTTCAGTGGGAGAGCACTTGCCTAGAATGTATGAGGCCCTGGGGTCTATCCCCAGTGCTGGGGGGTGAAGGGGGTGGGAAAGGACCACAGAAAAGGTGACAGAAAGCATTTCTTACATAGGCTCTTGCAGGAATAGATTAAACCTGACAGCTGTTATCTTTGGTGGCATGAGTGTGATGGAGGCCTCATGTGGCCATGTGAAGGGACTTCTGATGTACAGCATGGGTATAAAACAGGCTTTTTAAATCATTTTTATCAAGATGGTTCGTCAACCTTTATGACTATTCAGGACTAGTCCAGGCACTTAGGAAGTCAAAAAATGTCCATCTCAGCACACTGTCAAAGGCAACCACATAAAGGACACCCATGCAAACACGGATAAGGAGGACGACTTGGCCTCTCATTGGGCCTTACTGTTTCCCATGCCTACACAGGTCTTTCCTGTCTTTGTGATCTGTTTTTTTACACATATTGTTTACCTGTCAATAAGGTCCTCCCTCCCTCTCTCTCTCTCTCTCTCTCTCTCTCTCTAAGTCCCACTTTTCCTTCAAGATTCAGTTATGAAACTCTCTGAGGCGGGTTGCCCTCTTTTAAGTCTCTTATGTGTGGTTGGCATCACCCTTTTGCGGTTATGTGCCCTCCAGGCACTTGATAATCACCCAATGATTGAAATATTCTCTAGATAACCACATGCAGGTTTCTGAACCTTCCTAGGTGGATGTTATAGTAAAGATGATAGGTTTGGAAAAACTCCACTTCTCATATATTTTCAAACAAAATTTCCTTTGATGCTCTGAAGGAGGCAGTAAGTTGGCTATTCTAACTGCCTGACCTTTAGATTTTCTAAGCATGCTTTTGTACTTGGTAGCTTCTGATTGGCTGTTTCCAGAGTAAAGTGGACTGTTAAACTGGTCAACTGTGAAAACTTAACTTTTGATATTGGGTTTTCTTTCTCAGTCTACATGAAAGGAAACTTGAGCAAAATATAAAAATAAAAAGGGCAACTAGTTGGGCATCCCATTAGAGGTAAGTGTAGTAATAAATATTAAAATAAGAACCTTACCACAATGTAGGTTTACACGGGAATGTGATGAGGATTTAGAAGTTGCTGCATCATGTAAAGGTATGAATTCATAGGTAATATTCATCAGGTTATTCTGTGTAAGTGAACTGTCAAGAGATTTTTGTCAGTTCTCATACCACCACTATAAAGTGGCTATTGTACCCATTTTACCCAATAGAAAGTGAATTCAAAGAGATCACTTACTGAAGATCAGACATTTCAATGGACAGAACTCATCTCAGGCCAAAGTCTGTGTGTTTTCCTAACCATGAGGTGACCATTGAAAGATCGTAGTACCAAATTGTGAAAAGGTATAATGTTGAAGGAAAAACTGTAAGACTGAAACTGATATATGTATGGAGCAGATTCATGTTAGACAAATTTAGCAGCTTTTGTGATAGGTTAAATCTAATCATATACTCAGCATCTTTTCGTTTTTAAATATTTATTTTGTGGCAAGTTTGTATGCTGACTACATCTACTGAATCCAGAAACTTTGCTTCTAAGCCCATCTCTGTCACTAGCTACTAATGAACTTTGATTGTGTTTACTTAATCTGCCTTATTATCAACCCTAAAGCGCATTCCATCTCTAAATTAAAAGTATAAATAAATATAGGCTTGCTCACGACAATGAAGGCACATGGAGCTGGTACCCTGCCGCAGAGAGCCCAGAGTTCACTTCTCTCTCTCCTTTGAATTAGCTCTCAGATTTCCTTCTCTTTATGAAATGTGAGTCTTTCAAAGTAAGATTTCAGATCTTTGGTAAAAGTAGATACCACCAAATTCTATCAAATGAAATTTAGAAATCTTATATGTGGTTGAGAAAACAGAAATAGAGCACTTTGATGATAACTTAATAATAGACCATTCAAACTGGAAACCTGGAGCATGATACATTTTAGTCAAAGGGATGAGAAAAATTCACAAGTTCTAATAATGGTGTTGTATCATTCAAATTGAATGTTTGGGGAGGTAATACAAGGTTTTTCTGGTAAGAGCACACTATTTTTTAAGGTTTAACTCTGGTGAGATCTTCATTTAATGTTCATTCTTATACCAAAGATGTAATTGAGCATAGTATCATGCTGATAGAGTTTTAATGTATTGTTTCTGCTTCCATTATGGTAACAAGTTGTTTTCTCAGATGATAAGGATGATAAATTCAAAAATCTAATGTCTGAGCTTTCTGTCATCAATTAAATGTATTTAGTCAAGCAAGACAATTTTGAAGGAGGGAAAAAATAAAATTTGCTTTATTCACCAGTTATTGGGAACTACACAGGGTCTGAGATTTCACTGTTCTTAAAGCTGGGAAGTTAGTCTGTGCCTGTTTTCTTGGTTGCTGGCAAAAGGCAGAAGATTCCTCAGTCAAAGACTCTAGGTGCAATGGCACATGTCTGTAATCCCAATGACCCCTGAGACTGAGGCAGGAGGATCCTAAGTTCAAAGCCAGCCTAGTGAGCAACCTAGTGAGGTCCTAAGCAACTTAGTAAGACCCTGTCTCAAAATAAAAAATAAAAAGAACTGGGCATGTGGCTCAGTGGTTAAGCACCCCTGGGTTCAATTTCTGGTAACAAAAGATAAAGAAGATTTGAAAAAAAAAAAAAAATTTTTTACTCATAGCAAGAGCAGTAGCCAATACCAGCCTGAAGCTCATTCCAGATCCCCCGCCCTCCTAACTCCCATAGAAGTAAGTGATATTCATCACGGATGCTATATTAGTTTGCTAAGGCTACCATAACAAGATCATATACTAGGTGGCTTAAACAAGAGGACTATTGTTTTTCACAGTTACAGATGTTAATAGTCTGAGATCAAGGTGTTGGCAGGGTTGGTTTCTTCTAAGGTCCAGGATGGAAAGATCTGTTCCATGCCTCTCTCCTTGGCTTGATCTTCTCCCTGTCTTTGCCTCGTCTTCCTTCTATGTCTATATCCAAATGTCCTCTTCGTATAGGGACACCAGTCATATTAAATTTGAGGTTCCCCTAAGGACCTCATTTTAACTTAATCACTTCTTTAAAGACTTTGTTTCCAAACGTGATTACATTCTGAGATTCTAGGGGTTAGGACTTCAACATAGGAATTTTGAGGGTGAACAATTCAGCCCACCGTAGAAGCTCACATGTGTAGTCCACTGCAGGAAAGGAGCACTAGCATTAGGAGATTCCCCATGGAGACAAGCCTGCTGTGGTCCAGGGGTGCCTCACCCCACCCCTCAAGTCTGTTTGCTGCAAATACGACCCTGAGAAAAGGCCTGGATAAAGAGCGGTCAGGGCCTTGCATTCTTAGTACACTCAGCAAGAATGTAGTGATGCCCAGGACCACGTGGGTTGTCTCTCCCAAAGGAAATATAGTTCATTAAGTGACAGTGATTTAATTCCACAGTTATCCTGTGGTCCTTCCATAGAAGGACCTGGGCCATAGCTCTTTTTCTAGTTTGCCATGTCTTTAATACCAGTTAGGGAATAAATTTAGAGCTTAGTTAACTGTTATACTGTCTGTTGTTTTGTTTTGTTTTGAAGTGCTGGGGATTCAACCCAGGAGCTTGGCACATGGTAGGCAAACTCTCTACCACCAAGCTACAGCCCAGGCTCCGTCTGCTGTTGTCACATTATGGGAAATATTTTTAACTTGAAGAGATTATTTCTTTACGACTTTGTAGTTCTTTATTTTAAAAAGAATTTAAAAATATTTTCAGAGAAACTGAATGAAAAATAATTATTATTTTTTCCAACAGATGGAATTGTCACTTATATACGTTATAATTTTACCTCTGAATATATTTGAATATTCATCAGGAACAGTATACAATAAAGGTAAGTGACAAATTCTATTATTCTCTCTCTC
>JAJEJO010053958.1:103567-142832 GCA_020662805.1 Glaucomys volans
ACAGTATACAATAAAGGTAAGTGACAAATTCTATTATTCTCTCTCTCCTTCTGAGAAATCTTCATTTATATTCCTTCCCTATTTGTAATTAAAATGTTTTTTTCTTTTAGTATTTCTTCTTTACCTGATCTTCCAATCATTTCCAGGCTTTATCTATTTTACCGTGATGTAGATGTTTCTAATAACACTATTATAAACCTATTGTTTCTAAGTTGTGTACATGAAGACTCTTACTGTAGTATTTCATCATTTATAAGTCATAGAGTATTTAACATTTAAAGGACTTTTATATTTGTAAAATTTTAGCCACTCAAACAGATATTTTAAAATTATCTATTCCATGAATGGTTGTAGGTAATATGAATTGCACAGTGAGTTATCTGGCTAGTAGATTGATTTTGAGAATTTTTTCTGAAGGTAATACACAGACTGACTTCATTAACAGGAGTTTTATGGCAGAAAAACTTTGTAAAGGAACAAGAAGAAATTAGATAAATCTAATTTGTGCATTTTTTAAATCCTGCAGCATTCTGCAATAGGTCCTGAATGTAGGAGATGCTCCATAAGCAATTGTTGACTAAATGGATGGCTGGAGGAGTTAGATTTTCTCCTGTTCACAGATGTGTTGCAGACTGGATGAGATCTGGGCTGACCCCAGTTTGAACTCCCATATTGTGCTAGAGAATATGACACGTGTATGGAGTTGATCCAAGATGGAAGAACCACAGAGAGACTTAGCAGATTTCAAGGAAGGAAGTGGTTACTTCTAGGTGTGGGAAAAGGGCTTGTCAAGGAAGACTTTGTACAAAAGAGGGAAAGCTATCTAGGTTCTTAAAATGGGTAATATTTGGATATAAACCTATGGGGAAGAGTACTTTACAAAGACATTGGAGTAAGTGATAAACAATACTATAGAGGTAGGAAATCACAGAATATGTGGAGGGAGCACTAAATAGTTCAGTTTGACTAGAAAGAGGGATACAAGTAAACTATTCTGGAAAGATAAGGGGCTGGCATGCATCATAGAGGTGCTTAACGCCAGGCTAAGGAATTCGGGCTTTAATCTACAATCATTGTGAAGCCATTTAAGATGACTGGATATAGCTGGGCACTGTGGTACATGCCTATAATTCCAGTGGCCTGGGAGGCTGAGGCAGGAGGATCGTGAGTTCAAAGCCAGCCTCAGCAAAAGTGAGGCACTGAGCAACTCAGTGAGACCCTGTCTCCAAATAAAATATAAAGTAGGGCTGGTGATGTGGCTCGGTGGTCAAGGGCCCCTGAGTTCAATCCCTGGTATCCCCCCAAAAGAAAAGATTACTGGGTAGGAAAGTGGCATATCATAGCTATAGTGTAGATCAATATGACAGCAGAAGGGAGGAAAGACTTTCTCTACCCTGTAAGGTTCTGTGGCTGAGGCTTATGAATTGAACTAGCAAAAGACAGATTGCATATAAAAAGCACACAAATGTGATGTTAATCTTCTTTGCATGGCATGAAAGGCTTCATAGAAAGGAGTGAGAACCTGAAGAAGCGATTAGACCCAAGGGTCTATATACCAGTTCAACAAGGAGCAATAAATTAGGGAGATAGGACAAGACAAAGGGCAGAAAAGGGCTTGGGGTGGGGTGGCAAATTGTGGGAAGTTACTGGGAAATATGGAGGAAAATGATCGAAGATCAATGATTTTTGTTGAGTTTGTTTGCATAGACTCGTCTCAGTGACAGCTCTCCATCTCTGGTGATAGGAAAGGGGAAGGGCACATTTCTTCTGGGGAATTTATGTTCTGGTTTTAGGTAGAAAGCAGGGCTCGCTATCCTTCTTGTGCCTGTTTCTTTATTATCTTCAGCCTGAAATAATCAACATGCCAGAATGGCTTATTCTGGAGGCAGCATGCTCTGATCCTCTGTGGCAGCATTATGCAAAGCGGATTGGTGGGGAGAGAGACGGAAGGCATTCTGCTGCTTCTGGCTTCAGCTTGGTTGCTGTAAATGTAACTGTGAACAGAGCAATGAATTAATTTCTTCAAATCTGTCCCAGAGGGGTTTGCTTACACAGCAGATACCCTTCAGTGATTGCCCTTGTATGGTTTCCCTTAGTGTCATGATTCATGTTATGTCACTTCATTGACACATCTCTCCTTTAGAGGCTCACACAATATAATTATTTCTTGCATTTCATTATTAAAACAGAATCTAGCGAACTTTATAATCTGAGAAATTCTAGGCAAAGGTATTCATGCAGGCAAAGGTACAGAATTTGGAATTGCTTCTGACTCTCACCAGTCTCTCCTATGGTTTTCCCTGCCTCTTTCTTTACCACCCAGGCTCAAAGTAGCCTTTTGATCCAACCAAACAATTCACAAAATAATACTGAAGTACAGAGGAACAATTGATTAATTTCACTGAGGCAAGTGAAACTAATTGGAGAAATTTCTATTTTCACCAGATCTTAAAATGAGTTCAAATTTGAGGCAGAGGCTGGAAGTGGAGAGAACCCCAAGAGCATTTAAGAGGGACTAGGGGATAGATTTTGCCCAGGAGAGTCAGAAAAAGGGTTTGGCTGTTGAAAGATTGTCTAACAGAATAGAGGGTGACCCTTAGAGGCAGAAATGCCTTGCTTCCAGTCTGACTTGCTGTTTGTTAGATATGTGAGCTTTGAAATCATTCTTCAGGTTCCTCTTTGTCAAAGAGGAGACAGGAAAATATAGGGGGAAATATAGACGGCACAAAGTATTGAGGGAATGTCGTACATGACAGGTAACCCTGGCGACTGGCTCAAAGTAATGTAATTCAAAGAGATTAGTTTCCTTCTGTCTCTCTTCTTTCCACATAGGAGTTTATACTTTAGGTAATAGAGTATTCATGAAGATTTTAAATCAGAGGAGTGATTTAGACTATAGAAATCAAATTACAGCTTTAAAAAATGGGTCTGGTAGCAGTGTCGAGGATGGGCAAAATGAAGGAATGGATGAACTGAAAGTGCTTTGAAAACTGTTTAACATTAGAACCCCCAGATGTATTTTAAGCCATATTTGTGACACTTTGTCATGAGTGGCCAATAGGAAATATTCAGTTATCTTTTGCCCCAGCAAATTGTTGTTGTGCAAAACTCCCAACTTTTCCAACAGTCTCTTTCTCACCAAATTATCTGTGCTCTCCACCAAATTATCTCTTGTCCTTTTTCTAAGCAGGAGTCTGAGTTTGTGTCCCAAACTGCAGGGCTACATCTTAATTTTTAGTGTACCTGTTAAGGCGTCTTTCCCCAGACTCCAGGTAAGGAGGAGGATCCTCCACCCAACCTTCATGTAATCGTCACAGCGCAGCTGTCTCTCTAGGCTCCAGTTCCTTACCCTTTCATATCCTCACCAAGGACAAGGGGCCAAAGAGTCAAGAACTGGCCTTTGTCTGCCTCCAAAAATCTTGCATCATGGTCTAGTTTTTGAAATATTCTATCTTAGCATTTCTACTTTTGTGCCCCGATATGATATCTTTGAAAAGACAAAAAAGGTGAAAGATTTGGACTTTAGATAAAGTGAATTTAAAATATAGTTATAATTCTTAAGAAAAATAATAAGTTTGAAAAATATTGCACTTTTCATGGAAATTCTTCTGTGACCTAAAATACATGTCTTTTTCTTTTATTTAGGTGATGAAGAGAGACACTTTGCTTGTTCTAGTGAAGGATACCCCAAAGAGAATGAAATAATCAAGTTGTTTCTTTCCTTAGACAACTTGGTAAAGTCCACTAATAGCCTGTATTACAACCCTTTGCATTCCTTTTAAGTCCATGTGTAAAACCAATAGCACTACTCTTTTCACATGCCTTCTACTTGAGAAACAGAAATTCTGTATAATTGTTGCTATTCTTTCAATTCCATTTGGATCGGGTAAAGGTTTCACTCAGTCATTGGGCATCCTGGGTGGTTTTGCTCAGTGGTGGTGGTGGTTGTTATTTTTAAATAATGCTTCTTCCCTCCCTTCTTAATTTAATTTTATTTTAAGATCAGCTATAACAATCTTCATTTTTTATGGAGCTGATTTATTCTTTTGAAGTTTGACAAATGTAGCCTGTTAGAGAAAGAAAATTCCCTCACATGATGCGGAGAAAAAATCTTTTCCTTGTTTAACAAATACCACATTGCAGTTGTCATTTTGGGTAAGGGATGAAATGATCCTTTGACTCAAATAATGGGGACTTTTAAAAAAAACACAACAAAATAAAATAATATTAAGAAAGCCATGCAGCAAATAAATACTGACAGAAACAAATTAATTAAAAATGCACAGATTGTCTAAAAACCTATGATAAATACAATAGAGATGAAGAAAAGCATTCTATAAACACAAATACATTTATCCCCTAAGTCTGCTTTGAATTAGACCACAGTTCCCTCTTGACATGCCAAATTTATATTTTTTTATACTTAAAACTCTTTGAAGTGCCTTTCATATTTGTGATTATACACTATGGAAAAGGTTTGGGCATTAGAGGAAGAACAGATTTGCAAAGCTAGGTTGAAATCCTGGGCCTACCACTTACGGTCTGTGTGCTTTTTGGGCAGGTTACTGAACCTTCCTGTCCTTTTTTTTTTTTTTTTTTCCTGACAATTGTCTTTATTTTCTTAAAAAGGGAAATGTGACATACTTTATGAATACTTGTGCATAGTAGTTCTACTAATGTCATCATTAGAAATGATAGCTAACATTTATAAAGTGTTTATATGTATCAGACATTTTTCAAAGTGTTTAATGTTCATTATGAAATTGGGCTTTACTTTCCTTAAGGTGAGGAAATGCTACTACCCTGTCCCTGATGACTCTGTTAAAAAAAAAAAAAATCACACTTACCTTCCAAACTCCTGCACTCTTGAGCTCTCTTCCCTACTTCCTTCTTACAATTAGTTCCTTATTTTACTTGTTCTCTTTTTCACTCCATTCATCCAGTTTGTCTCCCTGCTAATACCCATTAAAATGTGAATTCTATGATAACAGGAATTTTTGTGTTTTGGGCTTTGTTGTATTGTTTTGTTTTGTTTCACTTCAATATTCCCAGCACCAATAGCACTGCCCTCATAGTAAGGGCTTAGTAGATGTTTTTGGAATAAATAGGTTTCCCCATTTTTTAGATAGGGAAAACTGAAATTCAAATAGGGAACTTGCCCAGAATGCTCTCAACTGCTAGGGGAGCTGAGAGATAAAGCTCTTAGTGTCTGTCTCATGTAAGTTTTTGGTAAAATCCACCATTCACAATTGCTGCATTTTCACATTCCTTTATAAAACTGGGAAATAGTCAATAAAAATGCTATAAGATGAGCTTTGCTTTAATTTGCTTTTTAATTTTGATGCAAAATAACTTAAAAAAAAACTATAATTACTACTGTAATGGTAAAACCAGACCTGCTTGTAAAGTGAAATTTTAAGGAAGTTATAGTGAAAACTTGATTCCTGGGGAAAGGATTAATTCCCCTCCTCTTCTGTCAGCCTTTCTTCAGGAAGCCTAATTAACCATTGGCCCCTACCTTTTGGATTGTAAATAACTACCCCTAGGAGTCTGACTACTCCCCTTTGAGTATACACACCCCAATTCAAGGCTTCAGAAAAAATATTAATAATAAGGTTTTTATGTTGGCCAAGTGCAGTCACACACACCTGTAATCCCAGCACTTGGGAGGCTGAGGCAGGAGGATGGCAAGTTCAAAGCCAGCCTCAGCAACTTAGCGAGGCCCTAAGCAACTCAGTGAGACCTTGTCACTAAATAAAATACAAAATAGGGCTGGGGATGTGGCTCAGTGACCGGGTGACCCTGAGTTCATTCCCTGGTTCCAAAAAAAAAAAAAAAAAAAAAAAAAAATTGATTTTTCTTCTAAAAATGAGAATTACTAAAAATAGAAATCTTCAGTAGCCTTTACTTTTCACAGATTTCTCCTCACTTTTAAATTAATGTAATGTGCTTTTCTCCATCAAGTTGTCATTTCTTGTGTATTTATTTTTTTCCTAAAGGTAATCCAGTGTTTTTTCCAAGCTGAAAATGAGGTTCTTTCAAGGGAAATGCTGAGTATATTCACATCAGGAGGACTGGCTCCCAGCTTGGGGATCATAAATAGTACATATCACGGCATCTTCCACTTCAATTTAACTTTGGTAATTATGTGTTATTTTATTCTGTGCTATACTTTTTGCTTTAAATCGTGATAAACATTTAAAGAAATTTGAAGAAAAATACTTTTTTTTTTTTTTTTTACTATTTACCTACATATTTTTTATTTATTTTGCTCTTCATCCTTTTCTGTGGATACAAGTTGCTATCTGATAACATTTTCCTTCAGCTTGAAAAACTTCTTTTAGAATTTTTACACTGCAGACCTACTGACAATGAATTCATTCTCTGGCATTTTTTACCCCATGAAAATGTCTTTATTTTACCTTCATTTTATTTTATTTTATTTATTTTTTTTTATTTTCATTTTAGAAACAACCTTATTGAGATATAATTCACATACCATACAATTCACCTAAAGTATATAATTAATTGGTTTTTAGAATATTAATAGAGTTGTCCAACCACTGTCCCTACACAATCCAAAACATTTTCATCACTCCAAAAAAGACAACTCAATCACCAGCAGTCACTCCCCATTTGCCCTCCTCTCCCCAGTACTAAGTAATCACTGTTCTACTTTATCTCTATAGCTAAGCTTATTCTGAACATTTCATGCAAATGACCACGACCAGCGTGACCAAACTCTCAGGTTCAGTAAGGGACAAAGGGAGATTGGAAAATAAAGATTCACAAACACAGATTTTGAAGGTTAAGCTGGGATCAGGTGGAGCTCTGCTCTCTGATGGAGATGCAGATCTAAATAGTTATGATAGGAATCTTTATTTATATGTCTTATTTTCAGGTTAAAGACTATGCAACCATTATTCTTTATATTCAGGAAAGTTACAGAAACTAGGACATCTAGGTAGCTTTTCCACAGTTGCAATCCACAGTTACAAAGGGCAATGTTAGGAACTTTGTGTAGCTCTCAAGAAAGTCCATTGTTTAAAGTTATTGTAGTGGGCTGGGGATGTAGCTCAGTTGGTAGAGTGCTTGCCTTGCAAGCTCAAGGCCCTGGGTTACTGTAAAATGTTAAAGTGGGCAGGTACAGGAGAAGCAGAGCTGGTGAAATGCTGGGAGCTGTGTGCCTGAGATCAAGATCAAAGCTGACAGGACTCTTGCACAGAGCCTTGTCATGCAGGGCAATGCCACAGCAGTTAAGCAGCCGGTGCCCTTGCACAGAAACATTCCCAGGCACCGGGCATGCCACAGCCATGAAGTCATCAGAGACCACTAATCTCAGTCACTGCTCTCCTATCCTCTGTCACTGCACTCCACATGAAATATAATATGTAGTGTTTGTGACTGCAGCTTTCAGTTTGCATAATGTGTTTGCGGTCTATGTATGTTAGGGCATGTATCAGGACTTCGTTCCTTTTTTATGGTCAAGTGATATTATTGTATAGATACCACGTTTTATCTATTCACTTATCAGTTGATGAACTTCCGGTTGCTTCTGGTTTTTGGCTATTATGAATAATGCTGCTGTGAACATTCATGTATAAGTTTCTTTCATTTCTCTTGGATCCTTAAGTAGGAACGAAATTGCTAAGTCATATGGTAACTCTATATTTAACTTTTTTAAGAAGCTGCTAAATTGTTTCTACTTCTGCTTATTAGGGTTCCTACTTCTCCACATGCTTACCAACACTTGGTATACTCTGTCTTTTTTCTTATAGCAATCTAGTAAGTATAAAGTGCTATCTCACTATGGTTTTGATTTGTATTTCCCTAATGACTACTGATGTTATCATTTCATATGCTTATTGGTCATTTGAGGATCTGCTTTGAGGAAGTAGCTACACATATTCTTTCCCACTTTTAATTGGTTTATCATGTTTTTGTTGGGTTGCAAATGTTCTTTGTGTGTAGATACAGGACCCCCATCAGACATGATTTGCAAATATTTTCTTCCATCCCATGGATTGTCTTTTGATACATGAAAATTTCCTTCCTTTTCTCTTTTTATCAAGTCTATTGTATCTGCTTTTTTAAATTATTGCTTAGTATTTTGAGTCATAGGTAGAAAAACATTGTCTAATTCAAGGTCCTAAAAATTTACCCCTATATTTTCTTCTAGGAGTTGTTTTATAGTCGTAACTTTTAGCTTTGGGTCCTTGATCCATTTTGAGTTCATTTTGTATACAGTGTGAGATAGAACTCTGTGTTCATTCTCTTGCATGGAGATGTCTAACTTTTCTAGCATTGTTTGTTAAAAAGGCTATTATAGGGCCAGGGTTATGGCTCAGTTGTAGAGCGCTTGACTGGCATGTATGAGGTGCTGGGTTCGAATCTGAGCACCACATATAAATAAATAAAATAAAGGTCTATCAACAACTAAAAATATTTTTTAAAAGGCTATTATGTTTTCCCTTTTGAATTGTTTTGTTGAAAATTGGTTGGCCATAAATATGAAGATTTATTTAGGGATTCTGAATTCTACCTATGCTAGTACTATGCTGTCTTGATATTGTCGCTTTGTATTGAGTTTTGAAATCAGGAAGCATGAGCTCTCTGATTTTGTCCCTTTTCAAGATTGTTTTTGCTAGTCTGGGTCTCCTTTGAGTTTCCATATGAATTTTAGGATAAGCTTGTCAATTTCTACAAAATATTCTGCTAGGATTCTGAAAGAGATTGCATTTAATCTGTAGATAAATTAATAACATTAAGTCTTCTGAACCATGAACATAGGATCTCTTTCCGTTTTTATCTTATTTCTTTCAACAATGTTTTATAGTTGTTGAGTCTAAGTTTTATACCTCTGTTCAATTTATTCCTATTAGTTCATTCTTTTTGCATATTTATCTTGCATTTTGCAATCTTGCTGAACGTATTTTGAGTTCAAATTGATTTTTAGTGGTCACCTGAATTTTTGGAGCATAGTTTTGTCACATATACAACTTTTGGTTGGTCTTATTTTTCTTTCAGCATTCTAAACATGTCATTCTAATGCTGCCTGACACATTGTTTCTGAATGAGAAGTTATCTATTTATTTCATTATAGCCTCTGGTTCTAATGTATCATTTTTCTCTGGATACCTTTAAGATTTTTTCTTTTTATTTACCCAGTTGGGGCTCTCTTAGTTTCTGAGCTTCTTGGATTTCAAGTTTACAAAATTTCAAAATCTTTCAGCCATTATTTCTCCAAAAAAATCTCTGCCCTTTTTCCATCTTTTTTCCTGCTAGGACTTCAGTTATGCACATTTTCAACATATGCTATTGTCCCACAAGTCTCTAAAACTGTTTATTTTCTTTATTCATTTCCCTCTTTTCCTTTTTTAAATTTTAACTGATATATAAAACATAAATACTATAGATATTAATGGAGTTGTTTATGCCATAACGTGTTTCAGTACATGTACATATCATGTGATGTTTAGATCAGATTTAAACATACCATTTTCTCACACACTGATCATTTCCTTACAGTGAAGACATTCAAAATCATTTTCTTTTACTTTTTGAAATATACAGAACATTACTGTTATCTATAATGACCCTACTGTGTACCTTTTTTAAAATATTGGGTAGTTTCAATTGCTGTATCACTAAGTTCATTTATTCTTTCCTTTTCTACTCCAGTCTGCTATTGAATCTATTTAGTAAATATTTTATATCAGCTGTTATGTTTTTAAATTTTTAAATTTTTATTTGTTCTAATTACTTATAAGTGACAGCAGAATGCATTTGAATTCATTGTACACGAATGGAGCACAACTTTTCGTTTCTGTGGTTGTACATGATGTAGAGTCATACCATTCATGAAATCATACGTACCTGGGGTAATGATGTCCATCTCATTCCACCATCTTCCCCACCTCCACAGCCCCTCCCCTCCTCTCACTCCCCTCTGCCCAATCCAAAGTTCCTCCAGTCTTCCCTTGCTACCCCCACCCACCTCCATTATGGATCAACATCCACGTATCAGAGAAAACATTTGACCTTTGGTTTTGGAGGATTGGCTTATTTTGCTTAGCATGATATTCTCCAACTCCATTCATTTACCTGCAAATACCATACTTTTATTCTCCTTTAAGGCTGAGTAATATTCCATTGTGTCTATATACCAGTTTCTTTATCCATTCAGTTATTATGTTTTTTAACTTTATTTTTCCATTTGATTTTACTTACACATATTTTTATTTCTGTGTTGAAATTCTCTATTCATCCATCATTAAAACAACATTTTCCTCTTAAATTTCCAAATTCTCTGCAACCCCATCTCTGTCTACTTTGTCAAGACAGTATGTTTCAACTTTGTGCTACCTGAACTCTGCTGTATGGTATTCCAATATGTGACTATATTATCATATATGACTGATTAATTTCCAATTTTAAAATAACAATGATGTAAAAATATCCTTGAATGCAAGTCATTTCACTGATATGTGAACATGATGTAGGAAAATTTCCTAAGTGAAAAGGGTATTTGGATGTTTTTTCTTAATTTTCTTTTTAAAAGCTGGTGTAGACAAGGCATGGTGGTAAATGACTATAATCCCATCTCGAAGTGGGAGGAACTGAAGCAGGAGAATTTCAAGTTCAAGGCTAGCCTTAGCAATTTAGTGAGACCCTGTCTAAAAATAAAAATAAAAAATGGCTGGGGTAGAGCACACTTGTGTTTAATCCCCAGTACCCTACCCCCAAAAAGGTAGAATATGCCAAAATAAGTTTTATTATTAACAATGTAAAATATTGTCTTCTTCATTTAAGTTCAGTGATCGGGTTTTCTGGCTAATCAATATTCCTAGAGAAAAGATCACAGAAAAAAAAGGTAAGAGTAATCTGAATTAATTCTTTTACTCATGGATTTGGGTTACCAAAGTTAGCAAATAAAAACATTTGATATATTTTTTAAAATATTCATTATTCTATGTTGTAAATGTCCCATGTAGCAGGTGGGACATACTAAAAATTCTCTTTTATCTAAAATTCAAATTTAACAGTGCTTCTGCATTTTATGTGGCAATCTTAATATAGGTTGATTCTTCCAACATATATAACATTCATATTAGTGTTAAAGCAAACTCATTTTCTAGAAGTTAGAAGTTATAATATTGATAAATTCTGAGCATTAATAATTTATCAAAATTAAATCAATCTGGGGCTGGAGTTGTAGCTCAGTAGTAGAGCTCTTGCCTAGCATATGTGAGGCACTGGATTTGATCCTCAGCACCACATAAAAATAAAGAAATAAAATAGAGGTATTGAGTCCATCTATAATTAAATAATTAAATCAATCTTAAAATATTATAGGCTATTATATATAATGTATTGTTTTATTATGTAATCTACTATTAAGCATTATGTAGGAGTGTGACATTTTATACTACTATATATACAGTAGAATAAGGAAAGAATAAGAAAGTCAAATTCTGGGAGTTATGAATATTGAACACTAGTGGACTAAGTTAGTAGAACTTTCAGCATAAGAGACATATTCCTACAGGTTAAAAATGGTGGAAGATTTACTGTTTTAATATAGTAGGTACGAGAAATATAAACTGACTTAACTTCATGTAAGGGAAAAAGAAGGAACTTATTAGTCATGGAACCCAAAGACAAAACTGCAGCCACTAAATGATCAACAGAGGGAAGGGAACAGAGAGTAGGGAGAGGGAAGGGTAAGGAGAAGTGCTGGGGTCTGAATTAGAACAAGGTATTTCATGCTTTTATAATTATGTCAAAATGGATTCTACTGTCATGTATAATTAAAAATAACCAATAAAAAACAAAAATAAATAAATTGAAGCCACATTATAGGAAAGAATTAGAAATAAGAAATGGAAAATAATCAAGCACCCAGGAAATACTTTCGCCCTGTCTCTCTTATATATATTTTCTTAAATCTACATTTTCTTTCTTTGCAGACTGGCTTTCTAAAGCTACCTCACTGCTATTCACTTTTTATGTATTTTTTCTAGAGGCCAGCCCAATTCTAAATTCTCAGGAGAATACATTCAGTTGGTTCTCTGTTAATCTAATTTCAACTTGTGTGCCAATTAAATATGGAAAGCCAATCTCTCTAGGTATGGGAGGAGACTGCTGTTATGGTTTGGATATGAGGTATGCCCCAGAAGCTCCTGTGGTAATGTTTGGAGGTGAAATGATTGGACTCTGAGAGCTGTAACCTAATCAGTTTATCCTAGTTTGAATTGACTAACTATAGACAGGTGAGGAGGCAGGTTGCTAAGGGTATGTCCTGGAAAGATGCATCTGCCCTATGGCTTGCTCCCCCAGTCCCTCTCTCTCTCTCACACACACACATACACACAGTGCTCCTCCACCATATTCATCTGCCATGATGTGCTGCCTCACTTTGGGCCCAGAGCAATGGAGTTGGCCCACCATGGACTAAACCTCTAAACCACAAGCCAAAATGAACTTTTCGTCCTCTAAGTTGTTCTTGTCGGGTATTTTGGTCACAGTGAGGGTAACCAGACTAACACAACTGTGCCCTACACGTGAAGGTGAGGAAAGGTGAAGATAGAGCAGAGAAGGCAGAAAAGAGTCTATAGATGAGGAAGTGTTAAAGTCTACAGCAGAAGCTCAATGCTGTTAAGTTCTGATGTGGATCTTATCACTATCTTTTCCCTTCATTCATCTCATTTTTTAAAAACTAATTGCATTATTGAACTTTCTATGATTTTTGTGGTGAGACATTCATATTGAAAATTGTACCCTTTTTAAAGATGTACTAGCTCTCGGTATAAAGACAGAATATTATCATAAGTGCTTGGCATAATATTGACATTGACAATTGAGCAGTGGGGATCACATTTTAGTTTTACTTCTATTGTTTACTTTACTTACAAACTTTAATTTCAAAATGCATTGATTCTGAAGTCACCCAGACAGAAACGAAGGTGATCTGAGAATATAAGAATTTGTAGAAAAAGAAACAAATAAACTGTGCAAGGTAGTGCATGCCTGTAATCCTAGCCACTCCAGAGCCTGAGGCAGGAAGATTGTAAGTTTGGAGATCAGCCTTGGCAACTTAGAACCCTGTCTTAATACAGAAATCATAAGAGGGCCAGGGTATAGCTCAGGAAAAGAGCATTTACCTAGTGTATGCAAAGCCCTGGTTGGATTCCCAGGACTGAAAACAGTAAGGGGTGGGAATGGGGAGAAAAACCAAACATGTTCTGCCTCTGCCTCTCCTGACACAATTCCTGAACTTAGTTTATTTTTAAAAAATGTTCCTGCTAGTAATATAGGAAGGGCAGAGAGCGAGGTATGTTTAATCATGTACCAAAAAATCCAAAAAAATGCTTAAAGAAGACCATATGTGCTCTCATTGTTCTTCCTTAATCATACCTTATTTACCCCTGTGCCTTGAATTTTGAGTATCGTATGCTGATGCTCCTCAATTATGAGGGGTTTATGTCCAGATAGGCCCATTGTAAGCTGAAAATGCACTTAATTGACCTAAGCTACTGAGCATCATGGCTGGGCAACACAGCTGTTCCCTTCATGATTACATAACTGACTGGGATTTGTAGGCAGCATCACAAGAGAGTACACTAGCCTGGAAAAAGATAAAGATTCAAAATTTCAAGTATGGTTTCTACTGTACACATGTCATCTTTGCCCCATCCGAAAGTAAAAAACATTTCAAGTGAAACCATGATAAGTTGGAGGCCATCTGTACATGAAAAATCTTAGGAAGAGTGGTTTAAGTAAAATCAACAGCAAAGGTGGAACATAGTCATCACAGTAGGAGCAGGAACCGCAGGCAGCATTCATTGAATTATCATATGTCAGCACTGCTTTAAATACTTTGCCTGTCCTAACCCGCTTAGTCCTCACTGTAGGAGCATACTCTTGGTAGGTACTCCTGTTACCTAGGTTTTCAAAAGATTTAACTGAAGCCAGTGGAGCCATATGGAGATTTAATGATAGCTAAAAAGTAGTGAAAACATTTTGAAATTTGAACTGTATATAGTTATTCATAGAGTTCCTCCTCGATTTCTAGTGCATGATTTGCTTTTTCATTTTACATTCAATAAAATATGCCCTTTTTAGTGTCCATTTCTGAGTTCTCACATATGTATACAGTTGTGTAATTACTACAGTCAAGATATAAAACAGTTCAATGACCTGATAAAATTACTATTCCAGGGAGATTACAGGTGAAGTAATTTTATTGCATGATGAAACTGTCCTATATCCTGATGGTAGTGATTGCATGCTTATATGCATTTGTGAAAACTCAGTCTTCCAGGTCCCAGCAACTACCCAGCTGTTTTCTGCTCTTATTGTTGTGCTTATTCCATTTTATTCCATAAAAATGGAAGCACAGAATATATAATCTTTGAGTCTGGTTTCTTTCACTTAGTATAATTCATTGGGCATTCATGTATTTTGTAGTTTCTTTCATTTTCTTTCTGGGTAGTATCCTATTATGTGGATGCACCATAGTTAATTTTGTTGACAGGTATTGGTTTTTCCCATTTTAGAGGAATTATGAATAAAGTTGCTATAAGCAATCTCATACAGATTTTGCCTCCATAAGAGCACTTGGTATATATAAGCACGTGTATGTTCATATATATGTATGTATACATTTATTTATATGAGTACATATGCATGTTTACCTATTTTTTTGAAATTTTAGCCATTCAAATAGGAATGTAGTGGAACTTAATTGTGATTTTAATTTGTATTTCTCTATTAACTAATGACATCAAGACTCTTTTTTTAATGTGTGCTTATTTGCCATTTGGTGAAGTATCTGTTCAAAATTTTTGGAAGTTTGTGATATTTTCTGGATACAAGTCTGTTACCAGATATGTGATTCACAAATATTTTCTCCCAGACTATGACTTTGTCTTTTCATTTCTTTAGAATGTCTTTTGAAGATCAGGGTTATTAATTTTAATGAAGCTTAATTTATCAGATTTTTATTTTATGGGTTGTACTTTTGGCATCACAGCTAAGAAATTCTTACCTAACACACATTCACAAAGATGTTCTCCTTTACTTGCTTCCAAAAGTTCACAGTTCTAGATTCTGTATGCAGGCCTATGACTCATTTTGGGTAAATTTTTTAAGTTTATGGACCAACATGAAGTTTTTGGAACATTGGTCTCCAATATTCTAGCACCATTGTTGTAAAGACTATTTTGTTTCCATTGAATTGCTGTTCCTTGGCTGTCTCTTCACTAATATCACACTCCCTTTGTTACTTTTAGCCTCCTAATAGGTCTTCTAAGTAAAGTTAGTCTTTTGCCTTTGATCTTTTTCAAAATTATTTATTATAGTTACTTTACCTTTTATGTGAATTTTAGAATCAACTTGTTTAGTTCTACAAAAAAAAATCTGGCTGTGATTTTTTTAAAATTTGTATTGCATTGAATCAACAGATTAGTTTAGGGAGAACTGTTGTATCAGCATCATTAGCTTGTCCAATCCATGGTTACAGTATATATCATTTGTTTACAAATGTTCTTCTTAAATGTGCCCTAGCCTCAGCCTCAGCCTTGGCTCATAGGTACAGCTACTACAGCAGTCCCCAGGATAAAGCCACTGATGATGGCTTCTCCAATCCCTACCCATTCTTTTATTTTAACCCATCTGTGCTTTTATATTTAAAGTAGATTTCAGCTGGGCAAGGTGATGCACACCTGTAATTCCAGCAGCTTCGGAGGCTGAGGCAGGAGGATTACAAGCTCAAAGCCAGCCTCAGCACATAAGTGAGACCTTAACCAACCTAGCTAGACCCTGTCTCAAAATAAAATATAAAAAGGATTGAGGATGTGGCTCAGTGGTTGAGTAACCCTTAGTAAAATCCCTGGTACCCCTCCCTCCCAAAAAAGTAGATTTCCTTATACATAGCATTTAGTTTAGTCTTTATTTTTATATCTAATCTGGAAATCTAACTAACTGATATTATAGACCTTTTAAATTTAATGTAATTGTTGACATATGAATAAAGACAGTAAAAGGGGAAAAATAAAACAGAAGAGATTAAACAAATAGAAAACAACCTGTAAGATGGTAGGTTTCAATTCATGTGAATTACTTTTTATGATTACATTTTATCTCTACTATTGGTTTATTACTTATACCTTTAATTTTTTTCATATTTACTATAGGGTTTATAATATACATTTTAATTAATCATCAACCATTTTATTAAGACATAATTCACATATCATATAATTTGCCCACTTAAAGTATACAACCTATTGGTTTTAGTATGTTTACAGAGTTGTATGATCATCCCCCAAATCCATTTTAGAACATTTTTATCACCCAAGAAAGAAACTCTATAAGCCACTAGCAGTCATTCACAATTATTCTTCCTCTACTATCCTGTCTCTCCTTCCAACCCCTTAGCCTCAGGCAATCACTTACCTACTTTGTGTCTCTATGCCTATTCTGGACTCCCAACCCACCTAGCTAAGTGTAATTACATATCTTTTTTTAAAAATTTGTTTTAGTTGTAAATGGACACAATATCTTTTATGTGTTTATTTTTATGTGGTGCTGAGGATCAAACCCAATGCCTCACTCGTGTAAGGCAAGTGCTCTACCACCAAGCTACAGATCCAGCCCAAATTACACATCTTTGACCAACATTTCCCCATCTTTCCCTACCCTCTAAGCACCCAAGTTTCTGGTAGCCACCATTCTATTCTGTATTTCTATGAGATCAGCTCCTTTAGGTCCACATATAAGTAGATCATGCAGTATTTGTTTTTCTGTGCCTGGCTTGTTTCACTTAACGTAATGTTCTCCAGGTTTATGCATGTTGTCACAAATGACAAGATTACATTTGTTATGGCTTAAGAGTATTCTGTTGTGTACATATGCCACATTTTCTTTTCATTCATTCACTGATGGACATTTAGGTTGATTCTATCTTGATTATTTTGAGTAGTGCGGTAATAAACATGGGAATGTAGCTGTCTCTTCAACATACTGGTTTTGTTTCCTTTGGACATATACCCAGTAGAGGGATTTCTGGATCTTATAGTAGTTCTATTTTTAATATTTTGAGAAACTTCCATACTGTTTTCTATAAAGCCATATTGATTTACATTCCCATGAGAGTATTTACGTTTTCCCATTCCTCCACATTTCTTGCTAACACTTGTTATGTTTTATCTTTTTGATAATTGCCATTCTAACAGGTGTGAGGAGATTTCTCATTGTGATTTTGATTTGCATTTCTCTGATAATTAGTGCTATTGGTCATCTTTTTATACCTGTTGTCCATTTGTATGTCTACTTTTAAGAAATGTCTATTCAGTTCCTTTGCCCATTTTTAAAATGGGTTGTTTTCTTACTTTTTAATCATAATCCTTGTGTCACTGGAATGAATCCCACTTGATATGGTGAATGATTTTTATGATATGCTTTCAGATTTAGTTTTCTAGTATTTTGTTGAGGATTTTTACATCTGTATTCATCAAGGATGTTAACTAGAAGTTTTCTATTTTTGTTGTATCCTTGTCTGATTTTGATATCAGAGAAAGGCTGGCCTTGTAGAATGAATTTTGAAGCATTTAGTCCTTTTGAATGTTTTTTTAGAGGAGCTACTATTAGTTCTTCCTTAAATGTTTGGTAGAATTCAGTCATGAAGCTGTTAGGACCTGGACTTTTCTCTGATGGGTACTTTTAAGTAATGTGCCACTTCACAAGAAGGTCATAATTTACTTTTTACCAAGCCACAGCAACTCTAGGAGAAAAGTTATGACTGAAAATATTAGTAATAGATTCGTTGCTGGGATGGTAAGATCGCTACATAATTCCTTTTCATTATTTCATCAGCAAAATGTTTGTAGGAAAAAGTGGGAAACCTGACAAATACAGTCAAAGTGGTTGGAAGAGAAGTTATTATTTGTAATGTTCATACATCCTTAAATTTCACCATTACGACACAGTAGTAGTTGAATTTTGTCTTTTTCTTCCTCCAGATGTTGCAGCTGTAGAAGAATGGTTAGTAAGGATAACTTTACATAAAGGATTAAATATTTATGCTACTGAGGGAACCTTACTGGATAATGTTCGAGGTAAGTGCCAACTGATCAAAGTAGAATGGGATTTATATATTCCTTCAACAAACTTTGATATCTACCATATGCCAGACTCTACAATAAGTCCTAGATGATTATGACCCTTGAGGGGCTCACGACCTGATGGGGCTGAAAAACAAACAAATGTGTGTGGGTAACTGTTTATTAACAGATCTTCAGAGTGCTTGATAAATGTGGAAATGCAGGGCTGGAGTTGTGGCTCAGTGGTAGAGCACTTACCTACTATATGTGAGGCACAGGGTTTGATTCTCACCACCACATATAAATAAAATAAAGGTCCATGACAACTAAAAGAAATATTTAAAAAATAAATAAATATGGAAATGTATCTTTTACTGTAGCCATCTCAGAGGTCATTTTAAAGAATGGCTCTTAAGGGTTGGGGTTGTGGCTCAGTAGTAGAGTGCTTGCCTAGCATGTGTGAGGCACTGGGTTCGATTCTCAGCACCACAAACAAATAAGTATATAAAGTTTCATCAACAACTAATAAAAATATTTTTAAAAAAAGAATGGCTCTTAAAGTTAGCCTTTACATCTTAGGTATTTCTTGTTGCATCATGGTCATTGGTTAGAAAAAATCTTGCTCGGTCTTAGTAAGAACAGTTGGTTTTATGAATTAAAAGTAGTTTTTTCAAGCTCATGAACATTGAGTGGTATAACTTAATAGACTTTTCTTTTTCAGTTGTCTGATAGGAAATTAACAGCCCAATTTTTTAATCACCTATAGCACATAGCATGTTTAAAAAAAAAAAAAAAACTCAGGCCTGGATCTTGTCTTTCCCCACCTTTTTTGCTTTTATTATTTTAGGCCCACTTTGATATGATGCTATGAAGACTAAAGAGTTCAAATAACTAAACATTACATTTTATGAAAAGAGTCACCTGGGGACCTTTAAAAAAAAGATGTCTCAACTCTGTCATACACAAATTAAAATTTGCTCTCTACAGATAGAGTCAAGCATCTGTCGTTTTAGGAAATCTTCCAACATTAGAAGAAAATGATACAATCTGACTTGTGCTTTAGAGAAGGTTCCTTTGGCTAGCTGTGTAGAAAGTCGACTCTTGGGGAAGAAAGGCCAGAACAGGACAAAGGCAAGGTTAGCAGCTGTTGTGACAGTCCACTCAGGAGATGGATCCATGTAGGAGCAGTGCAGATGGAGAGACCCAAATGTGTTGGGACGCCCTCTGGAAGTAGAGCCAAATGGAGGATGAATCTTATATTTCTTACTCCAGCAATCAAGTAGAGGATGTTATCATTTACTAAATTGTTGGAGACATGGGGGAACACACTAGGAAGTAGGATCAAGGGAAAAGGTAAGGGTATGGTTAGAAATCTTTATTCAACATTAAACTTAAAAAAGATGTTTAGGGGCTGGGGTTGTGGCTCAATGGTAGAGCGCTTGTCTCGCATGTGTGAGGCCCTGGGTTCAATTCTCAGCACCACATAAAAATAAATAAAATAAAGGTATTGTGTCCATCTATAACTAAAACAAATATTTTTTTAAAAAGAGACATTAAAATTCTTGTGTTTCCTGCTTCATATTTAATGCAAACATCAAACCACTCATCTTGTTTTCTGTCATCTGTACTCACACTGCTCTGAATCACTGTCACCAGTGACCCTCACATAGTTCACTTTTCTGCCTCTTTTTTAGCTTATCAGCAGCAGACAAAACTTTAATCACTCCCTGATTCTTATAAGTCTTAAAATACAGCATCTGACTTTGAGGAATTTGTATGTAAGTTCAGAAGCATTGTCAACTAAGTACAGTCTTGTTCCAGATATGAGCTTAAACCTCCCTGTCCTCTTACGATTTGGGTGTGAATGGCCTGCAAACATGGCTTGCTACACCCCAAAATGTCAGCTGCCTTACCCTAAATTTCTTTGAATTCCTGAGTGCCTTACTACTGAATGAGTTTAGTTGTACTCTGTTTCTTTCCCTTTTCTGATATACCTGAGCTACACACTAAGTCAACCTAGATGGAAACATAGCTTCTCTTCTTTCTTTGCATGAAGTGAAAAAATACCACATAAAGTCTTTGGGTGTGTAGCAGATTTTATTTAAAATTTGGGCAGACAGAGATTTACACTATAGAATATAAACAGCTAAACAATTAATTACTAGGTATCTCTGTCCTTCAAAGTCCTTTGACTATATTTGAAATTCAGACAGCACTATTCTTTCAAGTTGCCCTGGCTTATTTTTCGTATGCTCTTTTCTCATTTTTTCTTTCTCAGAAATAAAAATTCTTTTCTTCTGAAAATTTCTTCCTTAATTTTTTTGCACTTAAGGATTGATTTTTTAATTTGTTCTCAGTCATGCATAACAGAATGCATTTTGAAATATTTCATGTAAATGGAGTATAACTTCTCATGTGTCTGGTTGTACATGATGTAGTTACACAGGTCACATAATCATATATGCACATAGGGTAATAATATCTGATTCATTCTTCTATCCTTCCTACCCTACCTACTTCTTATGCTTTAGGTGTCTTATTGAAGAATTCAGTTCCTAAGCTGACATGATGGAGAGTTGGACCTACTTTTTCTTCTAGTAGGTGCAGGGTCTCTGTCTAATGCCTAGGTTCTTGAACCACTTTGAGTTAAGTTTTGTCCAGGGGCAGAGATAGGGGTCTAATTTCCTTTTGTTACATATGGATTTCCAGTTTTCCCAGCACCATTTGTTGAAGAGGCTATCTTTTCTCCAATGTATTTTTTTTGTACCTTGGTCTAGTATGAGATAATTGTATTTATGTGGGTTTGTTTCTGTATTTTCTGTTCTGTGTCATTGGTCTGTGTGTCTGTTTTGGTGCCAATACCATGCCATTTTTGTTACTATAACTCTGTAGTATAGTTTAAGGTCTGGTATTATGATGTCTTCTGCTCCACTCTTCTTTACTAAGGATTGCTTTGGTTATTCTTGGTCTCCTATTTTTCATGAATTTCATGATTGCTTTTTATAATTCTATGAAGAATGTCATTGGAATTTTAATAGGAATTGCATTAAATCTGTACAACACTTTTAGTAGTATGGCCATTTTGTTGTTGTTGTTGTTACTGAGGATTGTACCCAGAGGTGCTTAACCACTGAGCCACACTCCCAGCCCTTTTTATATTTTATTTAGAGACAGAGTCTCACTGAGTTGCTCTGGGCCTCAATAAGTTACTGAGGCTAGCGTCAAACTCTCAATCCTCCTGCCTCAGCCTCCTAGGCACTAGGATTACAAACATGCACCACCACACCCAGAAAGTAATATGGCCATTTTGACAATATTACCTCTGTCTGTCCAAGGACATGGGATATCTTTCTGTCTTCTAAGATCTTCTTCAATTTCTTCCTTTAGAGTTCTCTAGTTTTCATTGTAGAGGTCATTCACCTCTTTCATTAGATTGATTCCTTAGTATTTTATTTTTTTGAGGCTATTGTGAATGGGATAGTTGTCCTAATTTCTCTTAAAGTGGATTCATTATTGATGTATGGAATGTGTTTGATTTATGGGTGTTGATTTTATATCCTGCTACTTTGCTGAATTCATGTATTTGTTCTAGTTTTCTGGTGGAATTTCTTGGATCTTCTAAATTTAGAATCATGTCATCAGCAAATAGTGATAGTTTGAGTTCTTCTTTTCCTATTAGTATCCCTTTAATTTCTTTCCTCTAATTGCTTTGGCTAGAGTCTCCAGGACAATGTTGAATAGAAGTGGTGAAAGAGGGCATCCTTGTCTTGTTCCAGTTTTTAGAGGAAACACTTTCAGTTTTTCTCCATTTAGAGTGATGTTGGCCTTGGGCTTAGCATATATAGCTTTTACAATGTTGAGGTATGTTCCTACTATTCCCTAGTATTTCTAGTGTTTTGAACATGAAGAGGTGCTGTATTTTTTCAAATGCTTTTTCTGCATATATTGAGATGATCATATGATTCTTGTCTTTAAGTCTATTGATGTGGTGAATTACATTTATTGATTTCCATATGTTGAACCAACTGTGCATCTCTGGAATGAACCCCACTTGATTGTGGTGCACTATCTTTTTAATATGTTTTTGTATGTGACTTGACAGAATTTTATTGAGAATTTTTGCATCTATGTTCATGAGAGATATTGGTCTGAAGTTTTCTTTCTTTGATTTGTCTTTGTCTAGTTTTGGTATCAGGGTGATACTAGTTTCATAGAATGAGTTTGGGAAGGGTTCCCTCTTTTTCTATTTCATGGAATAATTTGCAGAGTATTGGTGTTAATTCTTCTTTGAAGGTCTTGTAGAACTCAGCTGAGAATCCCTCTGGTCCTGGGCTTTTCTTGGTTGGTAAGCTTTTGATGGCATCTTCTATTCCATTGCTTGAAATTGATCTGTTTAAATTGTGCATGTTCTCCTGGTTCAGTTTGGGTAGGTCATATGTCTCTAGAAATTGTCAATATCTTCAAAATTTTCTCATTTAAGGGGCTGGGGATATTGCTCAGTTGGTAGAGTGCCTGCCTTGCAAGCACAAGGCCCTGGGTTCAATTCCCAGCATCGCCAAAAAAAATTTCTCATTTATTGGAGTATAAATTTTCAAAATAGTTTCTGATTATCTTCTGTATTTCAATGGTGTCCATAGAGGCATTTCCTTTCTCATTATGAATTTTAGTAATTTGAGTTTTCTCTTTCTTTCTCTTCATTAGTGTAGCTAAGGGTTTATCAATTTTATTTATGTTTTCAAAGAATCCACCTTTTGTTTTGTCAGTTTTTGAAATTTTTTGTTTCAATTTCATTGATTTCAGCTCTGATTTTAATTACTTCCTGTCTTTTAATGCTTTTGGTGTTGACTTGTTCTTTTTCTAGGGCTTTGAGATAGAATGTTACGTCATTTATTCATTGACTTTCTATTCTCTTAATGAACTCAATGCAATGAAGTTTCCTCTAAGCACTGCCTTCCTAGAGTCCCAGAGATTTTGATATGTTGTATTGGTGTTCTCATTTTCCTCCAAGTAATTTTTATTTCCTCCCTGATTTATTCTGCTATCCATTCATCATTCAATAGCATGCTATTTAGTCACCGGGTGTTAGAATAGCTTCATTTTTTATTTTATTGTTGATTTCTAATTTCATTCCATTATGATCTGATAGAATGCAAGGTATTATCTCTATTTTTTGTATTTGTTTTGTGGTATAAGATATGGTATATTTTAGGGAAGGATTGTGTGCTGCTGAGAAAAAGTGCATTTGCTCATTGATGGATGAAATATTGTATGTATGTATATCTGTTAAGTCTAAATTATTGAGTATATTATTAAGTTCTATAGTTTGTTTAGTTTTCATTTGGAGGATCTACCCAGTAGTGATATAGTAGTATGTAAATGTCACCCAGTATTATTGTGTTTTGGTCTATTTGATTCTTGAAATTGAGAAGGATTTGTTTGATGTAGCAGATGCTCCATTGTTTGGGGCATAAATATTTACAATTGTCTTGCTGATGTATAATTCCATTAAGCTGTGTGAAATGTCCCTTCTGATTAACTTTGGCTTGAAGTCCACTTTATATGATATGAGGATGGAAACTACTGCTTGTTTACATGATTTATGTGAATGGTATGTTTTTTTCCCATCCTTTTACTTTCAGTCTGTGGATGTCTTTGCCTATGAGATGAGTCTCTTGGACACAGCATATTGTTGGGTCTTATTTTTTATCTAATCTGCTACTCTATGTCTTTTGATTGCTGAGTTATTATTGAGATATGATTTGTATTCCCTCTCATTTTGGTTTATTTCTGGTTTTTAATTTGATTTAGTTTCTCTTTTGATTGATTATTCCTTTAGTATAGTTCCTCCCTTTGCTGGTTTTCACTTTTTTTTCATTTCATCCTCCTAGAATATTTTGTTGAGAATGTTCTATAGTGTAGGATCTGTAGTTGTGAATTCTTTTAACTTTTGTTTATCGTGAACAGTTTTTAAATTCATCTTCAAATCTGAAGCTTAATTTTGCTGGATATAAAATTCTTGGTTGGCATCCATTTTCTTTCAGAGTTTGGTATATGTTGTTCTAGGACCTCCAAGCTTTGAGGGTCTGAGTTGAGAAATCAGCTAAGAGCAGAATTGGTTTCCCCTTATATGTAATCTGATATTTTTCTTTCTTTTTTAAAATGGTATACAAAGACCTTTTTAATTAAATTATTATTTACAGCTTTTCAACAATAAACTTGGAATTCTATCTGAAATCATTTTTTTTTAGAAAATACAAAATACACAATCTTAGGGAGAGAGTAAGCATAGCCAGCTCTCCCTGGATCATGCATGAATACACAAGTTATTACCAACAAGTTATAGTGAACCTTGAGAAACACATTTTTCTCTCACAGCCTTTAAAATTCTATTCTTACCCTGTATGCTAGGCATTTTCATTGTAATCTGTATTGGTGTGGGTTGTACATTTGGGGTCCTATAAGCCTCTTCTATTTGATTTTCCACTTCATTCTTTAGGTTTGGGAGATTTTCTGATATTATTTCATTGAAAATATTTTAAATTCCTTTGGTTTGGATCTCCATGCTTTCATCTATCCTGATAAATCTTAAATTTGGTCTTTTCATGTTATCCCATAATTCTTGGAAGTTCTGTTTTTGGTTTCTTACAATCTTCTCTATGTAGTCAACTTTATTTTGATGATTACATGTTTTGTCTTCATTGCCTGAGGTTCTGTCTTCCACGTGGTCTAGTCTGTTGCTGGTGCTTTCCATTGAATTTTTAATTTGGTTTATTGATTCCTTCATTTTGAGGATTTTTTTTCAGACCCTCTATCTCTTTATTTAAGTGATATTTCCCCTCCTGATTTCACTACTTACATTGTCCATTATGTCATGGATCAGTTTAACTATGTATGTACTAAGCTCCTTCTCTGACATTCTTCTACTGTGTTGTCAATGGTTTCTATTATTGGAGCATCTTGGTTTGTTTGGGGTACTTTATTCCCTTGTTTTTTCATGTTGTTTGTGTGTCTTCCAATCTAGCAGTGTGGATCTGCAGCAGTTTAGTTTATACCCATTAGAGTGTCCCTGAAGGTTTCCAGTACCCCGCCTTTAAGGGGGGAGACCTATATTAACAGCACCCAATGCAAACAATATTGCATTAGCCTTAATTCATATAGCTTCTATTAAGATGTTTACAGTTTTGTTGCAATGAACAAAAAAATGATGTGGAGCTGGGAATATAGCTCAGTTGGTAGAGTGCTTGCCTCACAAGCACAAGGCCCTGGGTTCAATTCCCAGCACTGCAAAGAAAAAAAAACATGTTTAATTATTATCTACAATATAAACAGTAAGTTTGCAAAAGGGTTTACAATTTCAAATGATGAACAAAGAGAACAGAAGTGGTGTAGGATGTGATGTTTATGAGGAAGGAGGAGAGAAGATAGAAGTAAAAAATTATAGGAAGAGTGAAAGAGGAGTTAATAAAGGTTGGCTATTAGCAGGAGAAAAGAGAGAGAATTCAGGGAAACAGATAAGTGAGAGGAAATATATATATATGTATACATATACATATATATAGTAATAAAGATATATATATAAAGTAAAAATAAAGAATGCACAACAAAACTTTAATATTGTTATATCCAATGAAAACAAGATCATCCAAGCCATTCATGTCAAGCCAAAAGAAGCCTGTATTATAGTTGGCCAGCAACAACCACCCATATACCTAAAAGCGGTATGCTGAGGAATCGAGCACCAGTTCCTTCATTGCCAGTATTTATAGGGAGGGGGAGAAATTCATCTCTCCCTCCTGGTGGTATTTGAGAATCCTATTTCTTTTGGGGAGTATAACAATATACTATTCAGACATCCTAGTCCTCAATAAAGTAATGCATGAAAAATACTTGGTTTAAAAAATGGTAGGGATGTGAGAAAGAGAGAGAGAAGAAAAAGGATTTTGAAGGAAAACTGAACAGTTGTTTCCACTGGAGTTTAAATGTTTCTCAGCTTCCCTTCCAGGTGATAGGTGGGGTTGTCTGGAGTTTGATGGTAGCCCCACCTTCAGGTTGGTGGAAGGGTTAGTCCTGGAGGCAGAACTCCTGGAGGGAGGGCATAAGCTAAGTGCACTCCAGTATCTTTGCAGTGTGCTAATTGGTCTGGAGATTTTACATCAGCGCGCCTCCAGGGCACAGCAATTGCAAGTCCAGGTTGGAAGACTGCACCCCAGGAATCCCCTTCAGGTTTCACTCGTGTGGAGCCTGTTCTTAGCCCCTTACATTGCCTGCAGACCCCACAATTCCTATTTTTCTCATTTAGTCTCCAAACTCCATCTCTCCCAACCCCGCCCTTTCAAATTCTAGTCAGGCACTTCTCTGCCAGGCAGTCCTGAGGGTCAGGGCGCTGGGACCTGTACAACAGACGTGGAGAGCTGTCCTGTGTCCCACCGAGTGAAATGTTACCAGTTTTCGACTTTCCACTGGATTGCTAGGCTCAGACAGGCCCACATAGACCTAGCTGCAAACTAGGATCTGGGTTTCAGATTCCTTTTCTCAATGTTTTCCAAAGATTTTTTCAGGAAAATAAATCCCTCTGTTGTTTTGATGCTGATGATGAGAACAACTCAGGGCCGAGTTCCGTTTCCTCAGATGTGAAGATTGAACACCTGAGAAACGCTGAGGCAAGTGAAGAAAGCAAGTTTTATTTAAGGACAGAACAGAGATAGACTTCACTGCAGAGAAGGGTGTCCAAGGCAGTGGGGGTGTCCTGCCCCTTTTAAACATTCTAGTTCCTTTGTTCTCATGCCCTTCTCCCCTTATCTTGCCTAGTGACTAGTGACCAAAAGGTGGGCCAAAAGGTGGGAAAGAAGCCTTCCAGGGGTGCCTCTCCATGTCTGCCCAAATGAAAGGAACGGACCCACTCAGGTGGTGCTTCACTAACAACTCCTACAACTCCCTGCAGGGAGGAGCAATTCCCTGGAGGCAGGTTGCCATAGCAACAGATTGGAAGAGGCAGGGAAGAGCTTTGGAGATACCGGCATTTGATTTCCTTTCCTTTCAAATGGGCCTGCATCTTCCTGATCTGACCCAGTCATTTATTACCCATATTGATTGTCTTTTGGTCCGCCAGCCTCAAGTTTTATGCATAATAATTTGACTTTAGCTCCAACCTGTTGCATATCCATGAATAAGTTTTAAAATTTGTAAAGCCTTGTCTGGTTAAGTTTTTTTTTTTCAAAAGGATTGTGGCCTACCCCTCCCTGTCTGGTGAAGAAGAGTGCCATTTCATTCCTCTAGTTCCACTGAAGTTCAGGGCTCTCCTGGAGCATGAGGGAGGGGAGTCTCACCACTGTAGGGGTTCATGGAAGGCTTTGCAGAGAGGGTGATATCCAAAGAGACCGGAAAAATGATTGGGAGAAAAACAAATATTCAAAGGCCCATGACCTATAATCTAGAAAAAATTAAAGGTGAGGAATCTAAATACTCCAGATCCTGGAAGTCCTTGTGGGTCATGTGAAAGACCTTCTTTGCCACTTGTTTTGCTATTCAGATCATGCTAGGTTGAAGATGTCTCACTGCTAATTGGTTTTTCCTGTTAGTCCACTCCTCACTTTTCTATTTTCCAGAAACCCTTCTCAGTCTCTTGGCTACTAATGACAATTTCCCTTGTTTTCCACTGCTATTCTGAATTTATTCTAATTTTATTTATCTACTGCTGTTTGATGGGATTGGGGAAGACAAGGAAAGGTAGATGTGGGCTATTGAGGCAGATGCTGTTCTCTAAATTATAAATGTGTATATCCTGTGTTGGAGCAATTCCATTTCTAGGAACAGATCCTATGATGTATTTTATCCAAATATGGCCCAAGTAATATCTCCCATCCCCATACTCTTCTGCAATATGATCTTGCCAGGCTCCCACCAAAGGAATTAGACTTCATTCCTTCTACTCTGGAAAATAAAAACTGACCTACTTTCAACCAATAAAGAGTGAGATCCTACTGCACCCATTTTTTAGCTATAGAATAATTCTTTATAGTTAGTCTAAAACTTTTAAAGGAAAGTAGTAATGTTTCATTTTCAAGGGTACTGCCACAGTTTAAACACCTAAATTTTATTTCCAAAAAAAGTATTCTTTTTAAAAAAAAATTATTTATTTATTTTTTTAGAACCTATTCTTCAGTGGAGTGTTGGAAAGGAAATAATGGGAGAAAATATCAGTGTATTATTTCCACATGTGACAGACGTCAAAGTGGCAAAATGCCCCTGTGCTAATGATGTAGCTTTAATTGGCTTCGTTTTGAACACAACATATAATGGTAAGTTTACAATTTTACTGAATGTCAGAAGGAAGTAGTGTTTTGCATTAAAGGTGTTGTTTAACTGGCAGTAAAACTAAATATATAGGCAGACTGGAGTGAAAATATTTCCTAAAACACCCATGAATTTACTCTTTGTCACTCTACCTAAGCTGCTTACAAATGTGACATAGAATATTTTTCCTCAGGACTTTTAACCATGTCAGGAGTGGCTTAAGCATCTCTCTTAATTTCATTTATCCTTTGCCCTTTACTAGTATGTTACTTCTTCCCAAAGATTATGCCTTGTTTTTAATCCACCTGATATTTCTTCCATATATAAGTAGCTATTATTGTTCCTAAGGTATCAAATTATTTTATTTATTATGCCTATGCTTTTTCACTGCTATATAACATCCAATAGCATGTGCATAGGAAAAAAATAACCTTTTCTTCTTTATTCTCCTTTACAACACTTCAGATACCAATTGTATAGACTTTCCACACCAAACATTTCTTTAGTTCCTTGCTGACACCAACTGGGTGGCCTATGATTTAATTCAATTCTGGCTTTGGTTAGCTGGCATTAGCACAGACCCCCGACAGGTGGGAGTCTTAGCCCCATTGGATTGCCTCCCACTTTCAGTGCCAGTCACACGTCCCAGGTTGTAACCTGAACTTCTAATCAGCCACTTCTAACCAACCCTATCAGAGGGTTTCCATGACCCCCCCTTAATTGATAATTTGCTAGAAGAGCTCACAGAACTCAGGAACATTCTCGCACATTTACCAGTATGATATAAAGGACATTACAAAGGATACAGATAAAGAGCCTGATGAAGAGGTAGGTACATAGGGCAAAATTCAGAAAGGCCCCAAACACAGCAGGTTCTGTCCTCATGAAGTTACTTATGCCACCTTCCCCATACCTGGATATATTTATCAACCTGGAAGCTCTCTAAAGCCTTTACCTTAGAAATTTTTTATGGAGGCTTCATCACATTGGCAGATTGGTCATGAACTCAGTCTCCAGCTCCTCTTGCCTTCCTGGAGGATGGCTATGGGGCTCAGTTTCAAGCTTGTCATGGTTCAGTTTTTCTGATGACTAACCCATCAAGAGTCACCTCATTAGAACAAAAGTTGCTTCTATCACACAAGAAATTCCAAGAGACTTAGGAGCTCTGTGAAGACTAAATCTTATTTCATAATATCTCATCACCATTGCACATTTCAACTATTAACAGTATTGCTCTAATTGTTTCTCCTCAGTCATTGCTTACCTACTAGTACCCAGTTCAAAGTAATATAAAAGGCAAATAAGAAGTAAACATGAAAAACTAAGAAATTTTTATTACTCATAGGTAATATGTCTATCTATATAAAAAACAAAAAGTAAACAATCTGAACGAATGTGAGAGAGCTATAAGGTTATAAGATCTAATAACTATATAAAAACCACCCCCCAAAGACTAATTCATAACTTTTGTTTCAGAGTTGAGGATTGTACCTAGGGCCTCATGTGTGTTAGGCAAAGTGCTCTACCACTGAGCTACATCCCAGTCCTAAGATTATATTATTAAAACCCTATTTATAAAGCAACAAATCCCAAAAGATACTTAGGAATTAAAAAGAGTTGCAAGACCTGTTGTACAGATATTCTAAAGCCTAATAGAGTCCATAAAAACTAAAATAAATAAAAGATTTCATGTTCATCAAAAGGAACTTTTTATAAAGACATTAATTGTCTCCAAAGTTATCAATCAATTCAATACAGTTTGAAGAAAAATTATGACATTGTTTTTTGTTTTATTTCATTTGGCAAAGGGTACATTTTCCTTTTTTTTTCTTTTTTGGTGTGATAATTAACAGACCAATTCCAGAATTCACATGAAATAGTAATATACCATGAGTAGCAAATATAATTTTAGAAAATAATAAAAGAACAAAAACTTGCCCTACCATGACTCTATAATAAAGCAACAGATTAAAACAGTGTACATAGGTATAGGAACATACACAGCTGGGGCGCAGATAGTTTACAATCTGTTAATTTTCTCTAGTTTTGAATGCCTGCTTCTGCCAAATTAGCTAGTTATAAGTCATGTGCCCATCCACTCTCTGCTGTCCCTATACTAGGCTATGACAACCCAGATGTAAACAGATTTTTTGTAAAAGATTTGTAAACAGATTTTTTTTCCTACTTTGCTTCATGGACACCAGGCTAGGATCTCCTTTTTCTTCTCTTTGTTCAAACACCAGTACCTCCTGCCTTCCTTCCATGAGCCACAGTAGAGCAGCCTTTCTCCATTCCTCAAGCTCCATCCTAACATTCAAATGAAAGTCATGGAGGAAGGAAGGGGCAGTTTTAAGTGCCTAGAACCACATTCACAGACCACCTCAGACTTTTATCAAAGAATTGGTTTCAGCAACCTGTTTGTTAGATGAAACCCCTTTCCCCCAACTGACTGCCACTGTCCTGGAGAAGAGACAGAAGTTGCCACAGTGTCAGGCTGCCACTGCCTTAAGTCGCAGTTCCTTTGCAAGGCTCTTCTTCATTCTCCTTTCTATCCTGCTCCATCACGCTCTCCCTCTCCCTTATCCATTCACTTACCATCAAGTCCCAGTGTCCTCCGTGTTGAACAAACCTTCATTCATCTCACTTTACTCCCATTCTCCATTTCTTTCTTCTTCAAAGCAAAATTTATGGAAAGATTTTATTGTAAATGGTGCTACTTTTTTAAAAAATTTATTTATTTTGATTCATTGTACACAAATGGGGTACAGCTGATGTTTCTCTGGTTGTCCATGAAATGGAGTCACACCATTTGTGTAATCATACATGTACATAGGGTAATGATGTTTGTTTCATTCTGTTATTATTCTTACCCCTCTCCCCAGGTGCTACTTTTTTCACTTCACATTTTATCTTCATTCTACTGCAAATCAGACTTTTTTTCCCACCACTCTATCAGAACAGTTCTTCTCAAGATCACCCACAATCTCCACCTTGCCTTATTCCAACAGCCAATTTTTTATCCTTATTCTACTTTCCCTCCCAGAACATTAATGCAATTGACAGCTCTCTCCTCAAAATACTGTTGACTTTCTTGGCACCATCTTCAGTTGCTTTTATTGTGGGCCATTGGCCACTCCTTAGTTTTCTAGGCTGACTCCTTTTTGGTGTGACCTCTCAATGTTGATGAACCTAAGACTTTGTCCTTGACTCTTCTTCCTTCTGTGGCCACATTTTCTCTCTGGAAGACTCAATCCAGTCTCTTGTAGTAATGCCATCGGCAGCCTGGTGAATCCCAAATCTATATTTTCGGTGCTGACTGCTCCTCTAAGACCAAACGCCTCCTATGTTCAATTGTCAACTTTACATTTCTTCTTGGTGTCTAATAGACATCTCAAACACAACAAATCTAACACAGAACTATCTTTATTCATCACCTTCTAAAATTTGTTCCAGTATTCCTTATCCCAGTTAGCATTCAATTAGTCAAACTAAATGTAGGACACATTCTTGACTGGTCTTACACTCACAGCAGTCCAGAACAACGCTACCTCCAGGGCCTATTCCCAGTGTGACCACTTCTCTCCTCTGTTAAAATCCTATCAACAGTGTCTGCTAGAATAATCCAGTCTCTTAAGTGGTCTCCCTGTTTCCGTTCCTGCCCCAGTACAACCAAAGCGCTTAAACTTGGAGCTTATATACCATTTTAACAAAGAAAATGGGGGTTGGGTTTCAAGGGACAGTAAGTTGTGAAGAAGTAGCTAGGAAATATCAGAAAACTCATGGAGAGTAAAGGGTTATTTAGGTAATGTCTGTTTATGCAAACTTGTCTTGGTGTTAAGTGGCATATTTTGGAGTGGAGTACTATGATCCCTTCAATATGAACAAAATACTTAATAATTAGGTACAGCTTGGGAGATATGTTTAGGATATTCCAATACATTTAGAGGGCTTAAGGACAGAACATTCCCAGAGGTAACTTTTCTAGGAGTAAGTGAGATGGTTGGCTAAAAACCAGTGGTGTAAGCTGAAGTTAATTCATCTTTCCAGTGCTTGGGGAAATGATTCAAACTGAGAAGAGGAGGGTTGAGGTAGGGCAGGAGACTGGACTGGAAGATGGGCTAGATTCCCTCTCCTGCCCTGGAAGTCTAGGATCATAGAAGTGACTAGTTCTATAAAGTGGTTGAGTTTTAATTTTCTTTTATTTCATCATAGGTGTTTTCTTAGGCCTGACCTATTCTGGATTTTGGGATTATAAGGCTACTACCTGGTATGACCTGACAGAGAGCATCTATGTCTCACTTCATGAAGGTAATTCTTCTAACTGCCTTTATCTTCAGCCTTTCACTTACATTAACATTTGATCAGTATTTATGAAATGTGTTTGCTTTGCAAAAGAGCTCATTTTTTTCTTGCTTTTTAACCCCCAGTATGTTTTCTTCCTTTAGAACATTCAGGGCTTTCATTGGTGGATATGGTTTTAACAAATCATATTTTAGTTATCCTCACATCTCTGGGTCTTTTTGTAAGTGAAGATCTTCGCCATCCTTCAAAACAAATCTTAAAGGTATGTAAATCACTTTGTAACTAATCATTAACCTTAAATATCTTCTGATACATGAAAAGAAATATTTGGCATTTGAGTTATGTGTGATAAATCTTAGAATTAAAATGCTTCTTCCTTTAAAAAAATGTAAAAGCATAATACAGCAACTCTTTGCTTTGTCTTACAATGCTGAATATATAATTTGGAATGATGCCAGTTTTATTGATGTATGTGTTTATAGTAAGTTTTAAATATATACATATAGAGAAGACATTATCGACCTATTTACTTGTAGCTATATGTTATGGTTTTGATTGAGGTACTCCCCAAAAGCTCATGTGTGAGACACTGCAAGAAGTTTGAGAGGTGAAATGATGGGGTTATGAAAGCCTTAACCCGATTAGTGAATTAATCCCCTGATGGTTATTAACTGAGTGGTAACCAAAGGCTGGTAGAGTGTGGCTGGAGGAGGTGGGTCTCTGGATCTGTGCCTTTGGGCATATATTTGGTGAGCTGAGCTTAGGCTCTCTCTGCTTCCTGATCATCATGTGAGCTGCTTTCCTGTGCCACACTCTTCTGCCATGATGTTCTACCTCAGCTCAAAGAATGGAGCCAGCTGTCTATGGACTGAGACCTCTGAAACTGTGAACTCCCAAATAAACTTTTCCTCCTCTAATTGTTCTTCTCAGGTCTTTTAGTCACAGCAGCAAAAACACTGACTAAAACACTGTATAAGTTTCCAAAATGCTATTAGGTAATTGGTAAAGCTAAATATAGTTTTAAAAGTAATATAAGTAAAAGCAGTGGGAGAAAAGATAAGACAAGGAAAATAAAAGCAACAGGTCGAGAAGCAAACATCTCTTATACCTGGTATACCTGGCATGCTTGAGGCCCTGGGTTCAATCCCCATTCGGGGGTAGGGGGACAATCTTCATCTCAAATTCTTTCTGGATTTCAGTAAGGTATAAGTAAATTTTTTAAAAAATGGTCAAACAAAGCAAAGACTACAGGGAAAATCTCCAGGATATTATATAAACCATGTCAGAGGTTGGTTTAGTGTTTGACCATCCTAACTGCTGAAATAGAAAAAAACATAAATTTCCTTTGGTGTACTTTAAATTCCTGTTTTGTTATGCCTCTAATATGCAAACAAAAGTTAAAATTTCTTTTTTCTTCTTCCAGTTTTCAAGGGCAGACTTTTGTGGTTTTGAAAGGGTAAGCTTAACGTTTCTAAGGGTTAGTTTACTTGGTGACTATAAAACAACAATTCCCATTATAGATTATTCCTCTTACCATAATGTTATCTAGTTTGAACTTAAAATATATATACTTTCAGCAACCACTAGCCAATTCTGTTTAAAGAAAGAAGTGCCCCTCCTTGTTTCAGAGGCCATTCTCATCTCTTCTCCTGTGCTCTGTATAGCCTTTCTGTTTTTATTCAGGTCATGTTCTGTATATTCTCCACAAAGAGAGTTGGGACTAGAATTTGGATAACACTTTACACCCCAGTCCACTTAACCATGGTGTTGGTCTGGGCCCACCTGAAGAAAGGAGTGCTTTTTATATTTTGCACCAAAATGCCATATAATCTAGCCACCTTTCTGCTTCTGGCCTGTTGGGGGATTTTGTTCCATCTGTCATTTCCCTTCTCTGTTACAAAGTTTTGTAATTCAGCTAGGTCATGCCAATCGACACATGTGCATGCATCAGTGTGAAAAATCACAATCAAAATTATGAGTATTCCTAGCCTTTAGCATGTGCTTCCCCATTCTGTCCTGTGTGCACACGCGGACATGTGCACTTACACCCTCGCTCATACTGCCAGGAGGAAGAAGCATTTATTCCCCAGGAAGCAATTAGAACCGACTTATTGCCATACTAATGGAATGGAAAGTGAAACAGAGAACTGAGAAAGCCAGATAGGCAAAACTGATTTGCATTTGAAAGAACACAGGGAAGTACAGTCAACCCTCCTATCTGCAGGTTCACATCTACATATCCAGCTAACTATAAATTTAAAATATTAGGGGTGGGAATTACATCTACACTGAACAAGTAGACCCTTTTTCTTGTCATTATTCCCTAAATAATATAGTATAATAACTATTTACATAGCATTCAGATATCATTGAGTAATCTAGAGACAATTTAAAGTAGATAGGAAGATATGCATATGTTAGTTATATAGAAATGCTATGCCATTTTATGTAAGGGTTGTGAGAATCTAATATCTACTTACGTGTTTTCTGTCTACGTAAGTCAAAATGGAGTACTAGACAAGGATTCTTGAAAGAGATGTCTTAATCAATTTGGGCAGCTAAAACAAAAATACCATAGGGGATGGCTTATAAAGAACAGAGATTTCTCCTGGTTCTGGAGGCTGGCAAGTCTGAGATCAAGACATTGACCAATTCACTGTCTGGTGAGGGTCCTTTCCTCTTCTGTAGACAGCTATCTTCTGGCTGTAGCCTCACATGGCAGAGTTGCAAGACGATATCCCTCTGGCTTCTCTTCTGAAAGGGTGCTAATCCCATGTATCTAACCATCCTCAGATCAGATAAGGGTATGTAAGTCTCAGCCACCTAATCACCTGCCAAAGTTTCCACTGCAGAATACCATGACACTGGAGATTAATTTCAACATATGAATGGGGGAGGAAGGAAAAATATTCAGTCTATAGAAAGAAATGTTATATTGCAAGGGAAATGAGAATTTTTGACATCTAAAAATATTTTTAATAGATGTTACATTCATATAATTAAAAACAAAAAACATTATATAAAGATATATACTGAGAAGTTCTGTCTCTCTGTATACTTACCCTGCTTTTCCTGGCCCTTACAAGTAAACATTTCATATCTTTTTAGTGTTTTTAATGTAAATTCAAATAATTTTGCATGTATTTCTCTCAGTTCCTTACACTATATATAGAGTATACTACAGACATACTTACTTTTTCATTTACTAATATAGCACAGGAAAAAGTCCATATTGGCACATGAAGAATGACTTCTTTTCTTTCTTTTTCTTTTCCTTTCTTTTGTTTTCCTTGTTTCTTTTTTTGTAGCTGCAAGTATTCCAACTTACCAGGTTTAGTTAACCTGTCCCCTCTTGGTGAATGCTTGGTAATTTTCCGCTTCTTTGCTGGTGCAATGTTGTCACTAATAGTTTTGTTCCTAGCAATTTAATGTGGTCAGATATATTGGTACAATGCACTTCTAGAACTTGGACTGGCAGATCAAGGGAGAAATGCTTATGAAATATTTTTTAAATTTTTAATTGTCATTTACAGAGGTTTTACCGTTTACAAAGATTTTATAATAAATCCTATTGAAAAAAAAATCTCAACAAATCTCAGGTATTGGTAGTGATAAGAGGAGGGAAATCCAAGTGTTCTGAAAATAGAGAAGTATTGCAGTTAGGGAGGGAGAAAAGGGAGAAAGTGAAATTATTCTTAAAGGTATAGGGATTTCCTTTGGATCAGATCTTTTGTGTAAAGATTGAATGAAGTGGGAGAGATGTTAGGTATGGGATTATGTGGCTGTTTGGGCAGTAGTTGAGGACTTCATATTGCTGATTGCTTCATTCAACACATATTTTTTGATCTATCCTGTTCAGACGTGGGATTTCACAGTAACTAAGGCAAAGTCCCTATTCTTATGTAACTTAGCATTTTATTGAGGGAACTAGACCATAAACTAGTACACAAACAAATATATAATGTGATTTTAGATAGTTAGAACTGCTGAAACTAAAGCAGAATAAGAGAAATAGAGATTCAAGGGAAGACAATCTTCTGTTTAAAAGAGGGGAATTAAGCCAGGCACGGTGATGCATGCCTGTAATTCCAGTGGCTCTGGAGGCTGAGGAAGGAGGATCGTGAGTTCAAAGCCAACCTTGGCAAAAGTGAGGCACTAAGTAACTCTGTGAGACAAAATATACATAAATAAATAAATAAAATACAAATTAGCATTGGGGATGTGGCTCAGTGGTTGAGTTACCCTGAATTCAATCCCCAGAACCCCACCCCCCAAAAAGAGGGAGATTCTAGCAGCTCTCTGTGGAGGTGAAACTTCAGCAGCAGCTTGAATGACTTCAAGGAATAACTGACACAGCTCGTCCGTACCCAGGTATAAAGCTCTAAACTGGGAAGTTGGCAAGAGGCAAAATCTGTTATTTATCTACCAAAATGTGTTGTAAGTGGGAATAGTAGGGACTTTGGGCCACTTCTTTAAGAATGAAATTCCAAGTCCTGTGAGACATGCAAGATCCTCCATGATTAGAGTCTTCCTGGCTGTGCCTGCTCACCTCCTGGGGCCACGTCTCCAGCCATGCCCAGCTACTTGCCTTCCCTAAATGTGCCCACACTTCCCACACATCAGGTCTCTTGCAGGACATGTTTATCTTCTTAGCATGTGCTCCCTCTCACTCTGTTTTAGAAAATTTCTCCTCATTCTGCAGGAATCCCTCGCTAACCACCAGGGTGCCCCTCCTGTGCACTTGGAGAGCTGTCAGCACTGATTCCTATTGTTTGACTCTGTTTTGTCTGTGGAAACACCTGACTAGTTCCAACATTTTAGGTTCCGGGTCAAGGGCTGTCTTGTTTACTACTGTATCCTAAAGAGTAACCACATTGCCTTGTACGTGGACAGTGTCAATAAATAATTTGTTGAATCCATGAGTGGACAAATGACAGACTGAATTAGAATTTTGGGCTAACTTCTTAGCCATGTAGCATGTAACTTTGAGCAAGTTGTATAACTCTGCATCTCTTTCTTTGTTTTAAAATAGGCATAACAATATATATCTCTTAGAAATAAGGAAGTTAAATAACATTACATATGAAAAACCTTAGCATAGTACATAGTACAATGTAGCTGCTTTTTAAAAAAGATAGCCCACTATTGTAACCATTTCACTATCTGTATGTATTCCATAACATCATTTTGTAAGGCTCAAGAACAAATAATAAAATTTATTTTTTTAAAGTAGTTGGATTCTTTTCCTATGCAGATAGTCAGGAACTTTTTGAAGACAAATGACAGAAACCAAACTAAAATTAATTTTATCAAAGGAGAGGAAGTTATTGACCATGTAAATATGAAATTGAAGGGATAAAGCTGGCTTCCAGACATGCCTGGATTCACTGCCTAACAGATATCTGGAGGACTCTGTCCTTTCAACTTTTGGTTCTGCTTTCCTTTATATTAGCCACCATGCTTGCAGATACCAAGTTAGCAATCCCAACAGGAATAAAGTCATTCTAGCATCTTAAGGCTTATTTTCACGATTCACATGACTCAGATTATATGTTCATTCCTAACCAATCCCGTGACTCTAGGTCAAACCTGGCTCATGAGCTCATCCTTGGAATGAGGTCAGCCTGATCTGAATTGAGTTATCCCTAAGGTTAATCACAGGGCCGTTACCAGTTTGATTCCATGTTAAAAAAAAAAAAAATCCCAAAAGAATCTAAAGAGACAGAAGAGGAATATTTCAAGACCCAATAAAGATTTTTTATTAACTGCCCAAATATTGTAATGATAATTACTATATCCTGCAAGCCTGAAGATTTATCTGAGAACTCAAAAGTTTTATTTGATTATAACTGAAAGAAAATGACACCAAGACGCAAAGCTCACCATCAGAGAAGTTCCAAATTTATTCAGAAAAATGCTTGTACTTATAGGGTTAGGAGGGAGTGGACAGGTCAGGGCGAGCGATAGAACAGTGACTGATTGGTTAACCACGGTTACTAAGGGGCTTCAGTGTGTTGTCAAAATGTTAATAGGCTCCTGGTTCGCGCCAGTGGGAAGAGTAATGGGGGGATTAGGCAAGGAAGAGAAGCCTAGCCAGTGCCATGTTGAGAAGTTACAAGGGGATATAAAAACAACCTTATAATAACACCTGAACTTGAATGGCAGTAGAAAACCAAATAAATTGTTGTCTGTTCCATCTTATAAGCCCTTTTTGATTGTTTCTTAGCATTTTTAATTGAGGCATATTTCACATACCATAAATCTGATCCTTTTAAATTGTATGTTTCCATGTTGTTTTATATATTCAGAGTTGTCTAGCCATCACCACAATTTTAGAACATTTAAAAGGCTTTTCTGCACAGATGATATAGATGTCATTTCTGTGTCTATAAAAGTGTAAGAAAGTTTCCCTATGTCTCAACAATAATTTGAAAGTAAGAATCTTCCTGTAACAAAATCATCTCAAATTGCATGTAACTAATACCCAGTGCATACGTCTCGCGTTCTCTGAAGCTTCTCTCATGACGAATTTGCAATACCCTTCTCTTACTGCAACTGGTGCCCTC